>JACZFZ010000023.1:0-225046 GCA_019706035.1 Raphanus raphanistrum subsp. raphanistrum | reverse complement strand
AAACCAGGATGAACCAAGATCTAAGAAGCTTTATTTGGAACCACTAATCAGTGGAGAATAACCAGAAAGTTGAATAAATCTCATAGGAGTTGTGAGTAAGAAGATATCCCACTTTCTATCTAGATGATTCCAGATTAGCGTGTTCAGACATATGGCAATATCTTCATGATTCTTATCAAACCAGATGAACCACGATCTAAGAAACTTTATTTGGAACCACTAATCAGTGGAGAATAACCAGGAAGTTGAATAAATCTCATAACTGTTGTGAGTAAGAAGATATCCCACCTTCTATTCAGATGATTCCAGATTAGCCAGTTCGGACATATGCCATTATCTTCATGATTCTTATCAAACCAGGATGAACCAAGATCTAAGAAGCTTTATTTGGAACCACTAATCAGTGGAGAATAACCAGGAAGTTGAATAACTCTCATAGGAGTTGTGAGTAAGAAGATATCCCACTTTCTATCCAGATGATTCCAGATTAGCATGTTCAGACATATGGCAATATCTTCATGATTCTTATCAAACCAGGATGAACCACAATCTAAGAAGCTTTATTTGGAACCACTAATCAGTGGAGAATAACCAGGAAGTTGAATAAATCTCATAACTGTTGTCAGTAAGAAGATATCCCACCTTCTATCCAGATGATTCCAGATTAGCCTGTTCGGAGATATCCTATTATCTTCATGATTATTATCAAACCAGGATGAACCACGATCTAAGAAGCTTTATTTGGAACCACTAATCAGTGGAGAATAACCAGGAAGTTGAATAAATCTCATAGGAGTTATGAGTAAGAAGATATCTCACTTTCTATCCAGATGATTCCAGATTAGTCTTTTCAGACATATGGCAATATCTTCATGATTCTTATCAAACCAGGATGAACCACGATCTAAGAAGCTTTATTTGGAACCACTAATCAGTGGAGAATAACCAGGAAGTTGAATAAATCTCATAACTGTTGTCAGTAAGAAGATATCCCACCTTCTATCCAGATGAATCTAGATTAGCCTGTTCGGAGATATGCCATTATCTTCATGATTCTTATCAAACCAGGATGAACCACGATCTAAGAAGTTTTATTTGGAACCACTAATCAGTGGAGAATAACCAGGAAGTTGAATAAATCTCATAGGAGTTGTGAGTAAGAAGATATCCCACTTTCTATCCAGATGATTCGAGATTAGCCTTTTCAGACATATGGCAATATCTTCATGATTCTTATCAAACCAGGATGAACCACGATCTAAGAAGCTTTATTTGGAACCACTAATCAGTGGAAAATAACAAGGAAGTTGAATAAATCTCATAGGAGTTGTGAGTAAGAAAATATCCCACTTTCTATCCAGATGATTCCAGATTAGCCTGTTCAGACATATGGCAATATCTTCATGATTCTTATCAAACCAGGATGAACCACGATCTAAGAAACTTTATTTGGAACCACTAATCAGTGGAGAATAACCAGGAAGTTGAATAAATCTCATAAGTGTTGTGAGCAAGAAGATATCCCACCTTCTATCCAGATGATTCCAGATTAGCCTGTTCGGACATATGCCATTATCTTCATGATTCTTATCAAACAAGGATGAACCACGATCTAAGAAGCTTTATTTGGAACCACTAATCAGTGGAGAATAACCAGGAAGTTGAATAAATCGCATAGGAGTTGTGAGTAAGAAAATATCCCACTTTCTATCCAGATGATTCCAGATTAGCCTGTTCAGACATATGGCAATATCTTCATGATTCTTATCAAACCAGGATGAACCACGATCTAAGAAACTTTATTTGGAACCACTAATCAGTGGAGAATAACCAGGAAGTTTAATAAATCTCATAAGTGTTGTGAGCAAGAAGATATCCCACCTTCTATCCAGATGATTCAAGATTAGTCTGTTTGGACATATGCCATTATCTCCATGATTCTTATCAAACCAGGCTGAACCACGATCTAAGAAGCTTTATTTGGAACCACTAATCAGTGGAGAATAACCAGGAAGTTGAATAAATCTCATAGGAGTTGTGAGTAAGAAGATATCCCACTTTCTATCCAGATGATTCTTATCAAACCAGGATGAACCATGATCTAAGAAGCTTTGTTTGGAACCACTAATCAGTGGAGAATAACCAGGAAGTTGAATAAATTTCATAGGAGTTGTGAGGAAGAAGATATCCCACTTTCTATCCAGATGATTCCAGATTAGCCTGTTCGAACATATGGCAATATCTTCATGATTCTTATCAAACCAGGATGAACCACGATGTAAGAAGCTTTATTTGGAACCACTAATCAGTGGAGAATAACCAGGAAGTTTAATAAATCTCATAAGTGTTGTGAGCAAGAAGATATCCCACCTTCTATCCAGATGATTCCAGATTAGCCTGTTCGGACACATGGCAATATCTTCATGATTCTTATCAAACCAGGATGAACCACGATCTAAGAAGCTTTATTTGGAACCACTAATCAGTGGAGAATAACCAGGAAGTTGAATAAATCTCATAGGAGTTGTGATTAAGAAGATATCCCACTTTCTATCCAGATGATTCCAGATTAGCCTGTTCGGACATATGGCAATATCTTCATGATTCTTATCAAACCAGGATGAACCAATATATAAGAAGCTTGATTGGGAACCACTAATCAGTGGAGAATAACCAGGAAGTTGAATAACTATCATAGGAGTTGTGAGTAAGAAGATATCCCACTTTCTATCCAGATGATTCCAGATTAGCCTGTTCGGACATATGGCAATATCTTCATGATTCTTATCAAACCAGGATGAACCACGATCTAAGAAGCTTTATTTGGAACCACTAATCAGTGGAGAATAACCAGGAAGTTGAATAAATCTCATAGGAGTTGTGAGTAAGAAGATATCCCACTTTCTATCCAGATGATTCAAGGTTAGCCTGTTCGAACATATGGCAATATCTTCATGATTCTTATCAAACTAGGATGAACCACGATCTAAGAAGCTTTATTTGGAACCACTAATCAGTGGAGAATAACCAGGAAGTTGAATAAATCTCATAGGAGTTGTGATTAAGAAGATATCCCACTTTCTATCCAGATGATTCCAGATTAGCATGTTCGGACATATGGCAATATCTTCATGATTCTTATCAAACCAGTATGAACCACGATCTAAGAAGCTTTATTTGGAACCACTAAACAGTGGAGAATAACCAGGAAGTTGAATAAATCTCATAAGTGTTGTGAGCAAGAAGATATCCCACCTTCTATCCAGATGATTCCAGATTAGCCTGTTCGGACATATGCCATTATCTTCATGATTCTTATCAAACCAGGATGAACCACGATCTAAGAAGCTTTATTTGGAACCAATAATCAGTGGAGAATAACCAGGAAGTTGAATAAATCTCATAAGTGTTGTGAGCAAGAAGATATCCCACCTTCTATCCAGATGATTCCAGATTAGCCTGTTCGGACATATGCCATTATCTTCATGATTCCTATCAAACCAGGATGAACCACGATCTAAGAAGCTTTATTTGGAACCACTAATCAGTGGAGAATAACCAGGAAGTTGAATAAATCTCATACGAGTTGTGATTAAGAAGATATCCCACTTTCTGTCCAGTTGATTCCAGATTAGCCTGTTCGGACATATGCCATTATCTTCATGATTCTTATCAAACCAGGATGAACCATGATCTAAGAAGCTTTATTTGGAACCACTAATCAGTGGAGAATAACCAGGAAGTTGAATAAATTTCATAGGAGTTGTGAGGAAGAAGAGATCCCAGTTTCTATCCAGATGATTCCAGATTAGCTTGTTCGAACATATGGCAATATTTTCATGATTCTTATCAAACCAGGATGAACCACGATCTAAGAAGCTTTATTTGGAACCACTAATCAGTGTAGAATAACCAGGAAGTTTAATAAATCTCATAAGTGTTGTGAGCAAGAAGATATCCCACCTTCTATCCAGATGATTCCAGATTAGCCTGTTCGGACATATGGCAATATCTTCATGATTCTTATCAAACCAGGAAGAACCACGATCTAAGAAGCTTTATTTGGAACCACTAATCAGTGGAGAATAACCAGGAAGTTGAATAAATCTCATAGGAGTTGTGATTAAGAAGATATCCCACTTTCTATCCAGATGATTCCAGATTAGCCTGTTCGGACATATGGCAATATCTTCATGATTCTTATCAAACCAGGATGAACCAATATATAAGAAGCTTGATTGGGAACCACTAATCAGTGGAGAATAACCAGGAAGTTGAATAACTATCATAGGAGTTGTGAGTAAGAAGATATCCCACTTTCTATCCAGATGATTCCAGATTAGCCTGTTCGGACATATGGCAATATCTTCATGATTCTTATCAAACCAGGATGAACCACGATCTAAGAAGCTTTATTTGGAACCACTAATCAGTGGAGAATAACCAAGAAGTTGAATAAATCTCATAAGTGTTGTGAGCAAGAAGATATCCCACCTTCTATCCAGATGATTCCAGATTAGCCTGTTTGGACATATGCCATTATTAAAATCTATATGATTTTATAAGTAATCAGAGCTCAAGGATGAGCTTTACAAAGAACTGTGTATGATTTGAATATCTAGAAGTGAATGAAGATGAATAAGAGACTAAAGGTGTATCATTGTGTGTAATAGTGTCTTAAGAAATGTCTCAAATCGTCTAGTCTTTATTAAGCAATGAGGTTACATATTTATATGAGAGGATACAAGGGTTTGCGCAAAGTAAAAGCTACTATGCTAAGCATGTGAAGTCAGCATGGTTGGAGTCTTTCTATTTGAATGAGCGGACCATATGCATCACACCTTCTCTTTGATTCCAAGACTTCTCTTTACTTGGTTACTTCTCCATTTCATACTAACCACTCGGTAACTTAGCTGTACGGATTTACCATGTCCGTACACTTCCTGCCCTATCTTTGCACAACCTCAATATGCATCAAGAGTGATCAAATGAAGTCTTGACTCGGGATGGTCCGTACTAGTCCGTACAGATCCGTACTAGTCCGTACCATCCCTAATAATGCACAAGTCTCATTTCTCCTCACTCTTTCTCAAACTCATAAGTATCCCTCATTACTTTCTTCTTAACCCATTTCAACAATTATATTCATGATTCTTATCAAACCATAATGAACCACGATCTAAGAAGATTTATTTGGAACCACTAATCAGTGGAGAATAACCAGGAAAAGTTTAATAAATCTCATAAGTGTTGTGAGCAAGAAGATATCCCACCTTCTATCCAGATGATTCCAGATTAGCCTGTTCGGACATATGGCAATATCTTCATGATTCTTATCAAACCAGGATGAACCACGATCTAAGAAGCTTTATTTGGAACCACTAATCAGTGGAGAATAACCAGGAAGTTGAATAAATCTCATAACTGTTGTGAGGAAGAAGATATCCCACCTTCTATCCAGATGATTCCAGATTAGCATGTTCGGACATATGCCATTATCTTCATGATTCTTATCAAACCAGGATGAACCAATATATAAGAAGCTTGATTGGGAACCACTAATCAGTGGAGAATAACCAGGAAGTTGAATAAATCTCATAAGTGTTGTGAGCAAGAAGATATCCCACCTTCTATCCAGATGATTCCAGATTAGCCTGTTCGGACATATGCCATTATCTTCATGATTCTTATCAAACTAAGATGAAACACGATCTAAGAAGCTTTATTTGGAACCACTAATCAGTGGAGAATAACCAGGAAGTTGAATAAATCTCATAGGAGTTGTGAGTAAGAAGATATCCCACCTTCTATCCAGATGATTCCAGATTAGCCTGTTCGGACATATGGCAATATCTTCATGATTCTTATCAAACCAGGATGAACCACGGTCTAAGAATCTTTATTTGGAACCACTAATCAGTGGATAATAACCAGGAATTTGAATAAATCTCATAGGAGTTGTGAGTAAGAAGATATCCCACATTCTATCCAGCTGATTCCAGATTAGCCTGTTCAGACATATGGCAATATCTTCATGATTCTTATCAAACCAGGATGAAACACGATCTAAGAAGCTTTATTTGGAACCAATAATCAGTGGAGAATAACCAGGAAGTTGAATAAATTTCATAAGTGTTGTGAGCAAGAAGATATCCCACCTTCTATCCAGATGATTCCAGATTAGCCTGTTCGGACATATGCCATTATCTTCATGATTCTTATCAAACCAGGATGAACCACGATCTAAGAAGCTTTATTTGGAACCACTAATCAGTGGAGAATAACCAGGAAGTTGAATAAATCTCATAAGTGTTGTGAGCAAGAAGATATCCCACCTTCCATCCAAATGATTCCCGATTAGCCTGTTCGAACATATGCCATTATCTTCATTATTCTTATCAAACCAGGATGAACCACGGTCTAAGAATCTTTATTTGGAACCACTAATCAGTGGAGAATGACCAGGAAGTTGAATAAATCTCATAGGAGTTGTGAGTAAGAAGATATCCCACTTTCTATCCAGCTGATTCCAGATTAGCCTGTTCAGACATATGGCAATATCTTCATGATTCTTATCAAACCAGGATGAAACACGATCTAAGAAGCTTTATTTGGAACCAATAATCAGTGGAGAATAACCAGGAAGTTGAATAAATTTCATAAGTGTTGTGAGCAAGAAGATATCCCACCTTCTATCCAGATGATTCCAGATTAGCCTTTTCGGACATATGTCATTATCTTCATGATTCTTATCAAACCAGGATGAACCACGATCTAAGAAGCTTTATTTGGAACCAATAATCAGTGGAGAATAACCAGGAAGTTGAATAAATCTCATAGGAGTTGTGAGTAAGAAGATATCCGACTTTCTATCCAGATGATTCCAGATTAGCATGTTCAGACATATGGCAATATCTTCATGATTCTTATCAAACCAGATGAACCACGATCTAAGAAACTTTATTTGGAACCCCTAATCAGTGGAGAATAACCAGGAAGTTGAATAAATCTCATAACTGTTGTGAGGAAGAAGATATCCCACCTTCTATCCAGATGATTCCAGATTAGCATGTTCAGACATATGGCAATATCTTCATGATTCTTATCAAACCAGATGAAACACGATCTAAGAAGCTTTATTTGGAACCAATAATCAGTGGAGAATAACCAGGAAGTTGAATAAATTTCATAAGTGTTGTGAGCAAGAAGATATCCCACCTTCTATCCAGATGATTCCAGATTAGCCTGTTCGGACATATGTCATTATCTTCATGATTCTTATCAAACCAGGATGAACCACGATCTAAGAAGCTTTATTTGGAACCACTAATCAGTGGAGAATAACCAGGAAGTTGAATAAATCTCATAGGAGTTGTGAGTAAGAAGATATCCCACCTTCTATCCAGATGATTCCAGATTAGCCTGTTCGGACATATGCCATTATCTTCATGATTCTTATCAAACTAAGATAAAACACGATCTAAGAAGCTTTATTTGGAACCACTAATCAGTGGAGAATAACCAGGAAGTTGAATAAATCTCATAAGTGTTGTGAGCAAGAAGATATCCCACCTTCCATCCAAATGATTCCCGATTAGCCTGTTCGGACATATGCCATTATCTTCATTATTCTTATCAAACCAGGATGAACCACGGTCTAAGAATCTTTATTTGGAACCACTAATCAGTGGAGAATAACCAGGAAGTTGAATAAATCTCATAGGAGTTGTGAGTAAGAAGATATCCCACCTTCTATCCAGATGATTCCAGATTAGCATGTTCGGACATATGCCATTATCTTCATGATTCTTATCAAACCAGGATGAACCAATATATAAGAAGCTTGATTGGGAACCACTAATCAGTGAAGAATAACCAGGAAGTTGAATAAATCTCATAAGTATTGTGAGCAAGAAGATATCCCAACTTCTATCCAGATGATTCCAGATTAGCCTGTTCGGACATATGCCATTATCTTCATGATTCTTATCAAACTAAGATGAAACACGATCTAAGAAGCTTTATTTGGAACCACTAATCAGTGGAGAATAACCAGGAAGTTGAATAATTTTCATAAGTGTTGTGAGCAAGAAGATATCCCACCTTCCATCCAAATGATTCCCGATTAGCCTGTTCGGACATATTCCATTATCTTCATTATTCTTATCAAACCAGGATGAACCACGGTCTAAGAATCTTTATTTGGAACCACTAATCAGTGGAGAATAACCAGAAATTTGAATAAATCTCATAGGAGTTGTGAGTAAGAAGATATCCCACATTCTATCCAGCTGATTCCAGATTAGCCTGTTCAGACATATGGCAATATCTTCATGATTCTTATCAAACCAGGATGAAACACGATCTAAGAAGCTTTATTTGGAACCAATAATCAGTGGAGAATAACCAGGAAGTTGAATAAATTTCATAAGTGTTTTGAGCAAGAAGATATCCCACCTTCTATCCAGATGATTCCAGATTAGCATGTTCGGACATATGCCATTATCTTCATGATTCTTATCAAACCAGGATGAACCACGATCTAAGAAGCTTTATTTGGAACCACTAAACAGTGGAGAATAACCAGGAAGTTGAATAAATCTCATAGGAGTTGTGAGTAAGAAGATATCCGACTTTCTATTCAGATGATTCCAGATTAGCATGTTCAGACATATGGCAATATCTTCATGATTCTTATCAAACCAGGATGAAACACGATCTAAGAAGCTTTATTTGGAACCAATAATCAGTGGAGAATAACCAGGAAGTTGAATAAATTTCATAAGTGTTGTGAGCAAGAAGATATCCCACCTTTTATCCAGATGATTCCAGATTAGCCTGTTCGGAAATATGCCATTATCTTCATGATTCTTATCAAACCAGGATGAACCACGATCTAAGAAGCTTTATTAACCACTAATCAGTGGATAATAACTAGGAAGTTGAATAAATCTCATAGGAGTTGTGAGTAAGAAGATATCCGACTTTCTATCCAGATGATTCCAGATTAGCCTGTTCAGACATATGGCAATATCTTCATGATTCTTATCAAACCAGATGAACCACGATCTAAGAAACTTTATTTGGAACCACTAATCAGTGGAGAATAACCAGGAAGTTGAATAAATCTCATAACTGTTGTGAGGAAGAAGATATCCCACCTTCTATCCAGATGATTCCAGATTAGCCTGTTCGGACATATGCCATTATCTTCATGATTCTTATCAAACCAGGATGAACCAATATATAAGAAGCTTGATTGGGAACCACTAATCAGTGGAGAATAACCAGGAAGTTGAATAAATCTCATAAGTGTTGTGAGCAAGAAGATATCCCACCTTCTATCCAGATGATTCCAGATTAGCCTGTTCGGACATATGCCATTATCTTCATGATTCTTATCAAACTAAAATGAAACACGATCTAAGAAGCTTTATTTGGAACCACTAATCAGTGGGGAATAACCAGGAATTTGAATCAACCTCATAGGAGTTGTGAGTAAGAAGATATCCCACCTTCTATCCAGATGATTCCAGATTAGCCTGTTCGGACATATGCCATTATCTTCATGATTCTTATCAAACTAAGATGAAACACGATCTAAGAAGCTTTATATGGAACCACTAATCAGTGCAGAATAACCAGGAAGTTGAATAAATCTCATAAGTGTTGTGAGCAAGAAGATATCCCACCTTCCATCCAAATGATTCCAGATTAGCCTGTTCGGACATATGCCATTATCTTCATGATTCTTATCAAACCAGGATGATTCACGGTCTAAGAATCTTTATTTGGAACCACTAATCAGTGGAGAATAACCAGGAAGTTGAATAAATCTCATAGGAGTTGTGAGTAAGAAGATATCCCACTTTCTATCCAGATGATTCCAGATTAGCCTGTTCAGACATATGGCAATATCTTCATGATTCTTATCAAACCAGGATGAAACACGATCTAAGAAGCTTTATTTGGAACCAATAATCAGTGGAGAATAACCAGGAAGTTGAATAAATTTCATAAGTGTTGTGAGCAACAAGATATCCCACCTTCTATCCAGATGATTCCATATTAGCCTGTTCGGACATATGCCATTATCTTCATGATTCTTATCAAACCAGGATGAACCACGATCTAAGAAGCTTTATTTGGAACCACTAATCAGTGGAGAATAACCAGGAAGTTGAATAAATCTCATAGGAGTTGTGAGTAAGAAGATATCCGACTTTCTATCCAGATGATTCCAGATTAGCCTGTTCAGACATATGGCAATATCTTCATGATTCTTATCAAACCAAATGAACCACGATCTAAGAAACTTTATTTGGAACCACTAATCAGTGGAGAATAACCAGGAAGTTGAATAAGTCTCATAACTGTTGTGAGGAAGAAGATATCCCACCTTCTATCCAGATGATTCCAGATTAGCCTGTTCGGACATATGCCATTATCTTCATGATTCTTATCAAACCAGGATGAACCAATATATAAGAAGCTTGATTGGGAACCACTAATCAGTGGAGAATAACCAGGAAGTTGAAT
Organism: Raphanus raphanistrum subsp. raphanistrum; assembly: GCA_019706035.1. Taxonomy (NCBI): domain Eukaryota; kingdom Viridiplantae; phylum Streptophyta; class Magnoliopsida; order Brassicales; family Brassicaceae; genus Raphanus; species Raphanus raphanistrum. Next base: position 214,507 of record JACZFZ010000023.1, on the reverse strand, counting down.
AAATCTCATAAGTGTTGTGAGCAAGAAGATATCCCACTTTCTATCTAGATGATTCAAGATTAGCCTGTTCGGACATATGCCATTATCTTCATGATTCTTATCAAACTAAGAAGAAACACGATTTAAGAAGCTTTATTTGGAACCACTAATCAGTGGAGAATAACCAGGAAGTTAAATAAATCTCATAGGAGATGTGAGTAAGAAGATATCCCACCTTCTATCCAGATGATTTCAGATTAGCCTGTTCGGACATATGCCATTATCTTCATGATTCTTATCAAACTAAGATGAAACACGATCTAAGAAGCTTTATATGGAACCACTAATCAGTGCAGAATAACCAGGAAGTTGAATAAATCTCATAAGTGTTGTGAGCAAGAAGATATCCCACCTTCCATCCAAATGATTCCGGATTAGCCTGTTCGGACATATGCCATTATCTTCATGATTCTTATCAAACCAGGATGAACCACGGTCTAAGAATCTTTATTTGGAACCACTAATCAGTGGAGAATAACCAGGAAGTTGAATAAATCTCATAGGAGTTGTGAGTAAGAAGATATCCCACTTTCTATCCAGATGATTCCAGATTAGCCTGTTCAGACATATGGCAATATCTTCATGATTCTTATCAAACCAGGATGAAACACGATCTAAGAAGCTTTATTTGGAACCAATAATCAGTGGAGAATAACCAGGAAGTTGAATAAATTTCATAAGTGTTGTGAGCAAGAAGATATCCCACCTTCTATCCAGATGATTCCAGATTAGCCTGTTCGGACATATGCCATTATCTTCATGATTCTTATCAAACCAGGATGAACCACGATCTAAGAAGCTTTATTTGGAACCACTAATCAGTGGAGAATAACCAGGAAGTTGAATAAATCTCATAGGAGTTGTGAGTAAGAAGATATCCGACTTTCTATCCAGATGATTCCAGATTAGCCTGTTCAGACATATGGCAATATCTTCATGATTCTTATCAAACCAAATGAACCACGATCTAAGAAACTTTATTTGGAACCACTAATCAGTGGAGAATAACCAGGAAGTTGAATAAATCTCATAACTGTTGTGAGGAAGAAGATATCCCACCTTCTATCCAGATGATTCCAGATTAGCCTGTTCGGACATATGCCATTATCTTCATGATTCTTATCAAACCAGGATGAACCAATATATAAGAAGCTTGATTGGGAACCACTAATCAGTGGAGAATAACCAGGAAGTTGAATAAATCTCATAAGTGTTGTGAGCAAGAAGATATCCCACTTTCTATCTAGATGATTCAAGATTAGCCTGTTCGGACATATGCCATTATCTTCATGATTCTTATCAAACTAAGAAGAAACACGACTTAAGAAGCTTTATTTGGAACCACTAATCAGTGGAGAATAACCAGGAAGTTAAATAAATCTCATAGGAGTTGTGAGTAAGAAGATATCCCACCTTCTATCCAGATGATTCCAGATTAGCCTGTTCGGACATATGCCATTATCTTCATGATTCTTATCAAACTAAGATGAAACACGATCTAAGAAGCTTTATTTGGAACCAATAATCAGTGGAGAATAACCAGGAAGTTGAATAAATTTCATAATTGTTGTGAGCAAGAAGATATCCCACCTTCTATCCAGATGATTCCAGATTAGCATGTTCGGACATATGCCATTATCTTCATGATTCTTATCAAGCCAGGATGAACCACGATCTAAGAAGCTTTATTTGGATCCACTAATCAGTGGAGAATAACCAGGAAGTTGAATAAATCTCATAGGAGTTGTGAGTAAGAAGATATCCCACTTTCTATCCACATGATTCCAGATTAGCCTGTTCGGACATATGGTAATATCTTCATGATTCTTATCAAACCAGTATGAACCAATATGTAAGAAGCTTGATTGGGAACCACTAATCAGTGGAGAATAACCAGGTTAGCCTGTTCGGACATATGCCATTATCTTCATGATTCTTATCAAACCAGGATGAACCACGATCTAAGAAACTTTATTTGGAACCACTATTCAGTGGAGAATAACCAGGAAGTTAAATAAATCTCATAGGAGTTTTGAGGAAGAAGATATCCCACTTTCTATGCAAATGATTCCAGATTAGCCTGTTCGGACATATGGCAATAGCTTCATGATTCTTATCAAACCAGGATGAACCACGATCTAAGAAGCTTTATTTGGAACCACTAATCAGTGGAGAATAACCAGGAAGTTGAATAAATCTCATAACTGTTGTCAGTAAGAAGATATCCCACGTTCTATCCAGATGATTCCAGATTAGCATGTTCGGAGATATGCCATTATCTTCATGATTCTTATCAAACCAGGATGAACCACAGTCTAAGAAGCTTTATTTGGAACCACTAATCAGTGGAGAATAACCAGGAAGTTGAATAAATCTCATAGGAGTTGTGAGTAAGAAGATATCCCACTTTCTATCCAGATGATTCCAGATTAGCATGTTCGGACATATGGCAATATCTTCATGTTTCTTATCAAACCATGATGAACCCCGATCTAAGAAGCTTTATTTGGAACCACTAATCAGTGGAGAATAACCAGGAAGTTGAATAAGTCTCATAGGAGTTGTGAGTAAGAAGATATCCCACTTTCTATCCAGATGATTCAAGATTAGCCTGTTCGAACATATGCCATTATCTTCATGATTCTTATCAAACCAGGATGAACCACGATCTAAGAAGCTTTATTTGGAACCACTATTCAGTGGAGAATAACCAGGAAGTTAAATAAATCTCATAGGAGTTGTGAGTAAGAAGATATTCCACTTTCTATCCAGATGATTCCAGATTAGTATGTTCGGACATATGGCAATATCTTCATGATTCTTATTAAACCACGATGAACCACGATCTACAAAGCTTTATTTGGAACCACTAATCAGTGGAGAATAACCAGGAAGTTGAATTAATCTCATAAGTGTTGTGAGCAAGAAGATATCCCACCTTCTATCCATATAATTCCAGATTAGCCTGTTCGGACATATGCCATTATCTTCATGATTCTTATCAAACAAGGATAAACCACGATCTAAGAAGCTTTATTTGGAACCACTAATCAGTGGAAAATAACCAGGAAGTTGAATAAATCTCATAGGAGTTGTGAGTAAGAAGATATCCCACTTTCTATCCAGATGATTCCAGATTAGCATGTTCGGACATATGGCAATATCTTCATGATTCTTATCAAACCAGGATGAACCACGATCTAAGAAGCTTTATTTGGAACCACTAATAAGTGGAGAATAACCAGGAAGTTGAATAAATCTCATAGGAGTTGTGAGTAAGAAGATATCCCACTTTCTATCCAGATGATTCCAGATTAGCCTTTTCAGACATATGGCAATATCTTCATGATTCTTATCAAACCAGGATGAACCACGATCTAAGAAGCTTTATTTAGAACCACTAATCAGTGGAGAATAACAAGGAAGTTGAATAAATCTCATAACTGTTGTCAGTAAGAAGATATCCCACCTTCTATCCAGATGATTCCAGATTAGAATGTTCGGAGATATGCCATTATCTCATGATTCTTATCAAACCAAGATGAACCACGATCTAAGAAGCTTTATTTGAAACCACTAATCAGTGGAGAATAACCAGGAAGTTGAATAAATCTCATAGGAGTTGTGAGTAAGAAGATATCCCACTTTCTATCCAGATGATTCCAGATTAGCATGTTCGGACATATGGCAATATCTTCATGATTCTTATCAAACCAGGATGAACCACGATCTAAGAAGCTTTATTTGGAACCACTAATCAGTGGAGAATAACCAGGAAGTTGAATAAGTCTCATAGGAGTTGTGAGTAAGAAGATATCCCACTTTCTATCCAGATTATTCCAGATTAGCATGTTCGAACATATGCCATTATCTTCATGATTCTTATCAAACCAGGATGAACCACGATCTAAGAAGCTTTATTTGGAACCACTATTCAGTTGTGAATAACCAGGAAGTTAAATAAATCTCATAGGAGTTGTGAGTAAGAAGATATCCCACTTTCTATCCAGATGATTCCAGATTAGCCTGTTCGGACATATGGCAATATCTTCATGATTCTTATTAAACCACGATGAACCACGATCTAAGAAGCTTTATTTGGAACCACTAATCAGTGGAGAATAACCAGGAAGTTGAATAAATCTTATAAGTGTTGTGAGCAAGAAGATATCCCACCTTCTATCCAGATGATTCCAGATTAGCCTGTTCGGACATATGCCATTATCTTCATGATTCTTATCAAACAAGGATAAACCACGATCTAAGAAGCTTTATTTAGAACCACTAATCAGTGGAAAATAACCAGGAAGTTGAATAAATCTCATAGGAGTTGTGAGTAAGAAGATATCCCACTTTCTATCCAGATGATTCCAGATTAGCCTGTTCGAACATATGCCATTATCTTCATGATTCTTATCAAACCAGGATGAACCACGATCTAAGAAGCTTTATTTGGAACCACTAATCAGTGGAGAATAACCAGGAAGTTTAATAAATCTCATAGGAGTTGTGAGTAAGAAGATATCCCACTTTCTATCTAGATGATTCCAGATTAGCCTTTTCAGACATATGGCAATATCTTCATGATTCTTATCAAACCAGGATGAACCACGATCTAAGAAGCTTTATTTGGAACCACTAATCAGTGGAGAATAACAAGGAAGTTGAATAAATCTCATAACTGTTGTCAGTAAGAAGATATCCCACCTTCTATCCAGATGATTCCAGATTAGCATGTTCGGAGATATCCCATTATCTTCATGATTCTTATCAAACCAGGATGAACCACGATCTAAGAAGCTTTATTTGGAACCACTAATCAGTGGAGAATAACCAGGAAGTTGAATAAATCTCATAGGAGTTGTGAGTAAGAAGATATCCCACTTTCTATCCGGATGATTCCAGATTAGCATGTTCGGACATATGGCAATATCTTCATGATTCTTATCAAACCATGATGAACCCCGATCTAAGAAGCTTTATTTGGAACCACTAATCAATGGAGAATAACCAGGAAGTTGAATAAGTCTCATAGGAGTTGTGAGTAAGAAGATATCCCACTTTCTATCCAGATGATTCCAGATTAGCCTGTTCGAACATATGCCATTATCTTCATGATTATTATCAAACCAGGATGAACCACGATCTAAGAAGCTTTATTTGGAACCATTATTCAGTGGAGAATAACCAGGAAGTTAAATAAATCTCATAGGAGTTGTGAGTAAGAAGATATTCCACTTTCTATCCAGATGATTCCAGATTAGCCTGTTCGGACATATGGCAATATCTTCATGATTCTTATTAAACCACGATGAACCACGATCTACGAAGCTTTATTTGGAACCACTAATCAGTGGAGAATAACCAGGAAGTTGAATAAATCTCATAATTGTTGTGAGCAAGAAAATATCCCACCTTCTATCCAGATGATTCCAGATTAGCCTGTTCGGACATATGCCATTATCTTCATGATTCTTATAAAACAAGGATAAACCACGATCTAAGAAGCTTTATTTGGAACCAATAATCAGTGGAAAATAACTAGGAAGTTGAATAAATCTCATAGGAGTTGTGATTAAGAAGATATCCCACTTTCTATCCAGATGATTCCAGATTAGCATGTTCGAACATATGCCATTATCTTCATGATTCTTATCAAACCAGGATGAACCACGATCTAAGAAGCTTTATTTGGAACCACTAATCAGTGGAGAATAACCAGGAAATTGAATAAATCTCATAGGAGTTGTGAGTAAGAAGATATCCCACTTTCTATCCAGATGATTCCAGATTAGCATGTTCGGACATATGGCAATATCTTCATGATTCTTATCAAACCAGGATGAACCACGATCTAAGAAACTCTATTTGGAACCACTAATCAGTGGAGAATAGCCAGGAAGTTGAATAAATCTCATAACTGTTGTGAGTAAGAAGATATCCCACCTTCTATCCAGATGATTCCAGATTAGCCTGTTCGGACATATGCCATTATCTTCATGATTCTTATCAAACCAGGATGAACCAATATATATGAAGCTTGATTGGGAACCACTAATCAGTGGAGAATAACCAGGAAGTTGAATAAGTCTCATAAGTGTTGTGAGGAAGAAGATATCCCACCTTCTATCCAGATGATTCCAGATTAGCCTGTTCGGACATATGCCATTATCTTCATGATTCTTATCAAACCAGGATGAACCACGATCTAAGAAGCTTTATTTGGAACCACTAATCAGTGGAGAATAACCAGGAAGTTTAATAAATCTCATAGGAGTTGTGAGTAAGAAGATATCCCACTTTCTATCTAGATGATTCCAGATTAGCCTTTTCAGACATATGGCAATATCTTCATGATTCTTATCAAACCAGGATGAACCACGATCTAAGAAACTTTATTTGGAACCACTAATCAGTGGAGAATAACAATGAAGTTGAATAAATCTCATAACTGTTGTCAGTAAGAAGATATCCCACCTTCTATCCAGATGATTCCAGATTAGCCTGTTCGGAGATATCCCATTATCTTCATGATTCTTATCAAACCAGGATGAACCACGATCTAAGAAGCTTTATTTGGAACCACTAATCAGTGGAGAATAACCAGGAAGTTGAATAAATCTCATAGGAGTTGTGAGTAAGAAGATATCCCACTTTCTATCCAGATGATTCCAGATTAGCATGTTCGGACATATGGCAATATCTTCATGATACTTATCAAACCATGATGAACCCCGATCTAAGAAGCTTTATTTGGAACCACTAATCAGTGGAGAATAACCAGGAAGTTGAATAAGTCTCATATGAGTTTTGAGTAAGAAGATATCCCACTTTCTATCCAGATGATTCCAGATTAGCATGTTCGAACATATGCCATTATCTTCATGATTATTATCAAACCAGGATGAACCACGATCTAAGAAGCTTTATTTGGAACCATTATTCAGTGGAGAATAACCAGGAAGTTAAATAAATCTCATAGGAGTTGTGAGTAAGCAGATATTCCACTTTCTATCCAGATGATTCCAGATTAGCCTGTTCGGACATATGGCAATATCTTCATGATTCTTATTAAACCACGATGAACCATGATCTACGAAGCTTTATTTGGAACCACTAAACAGTGGAGAATAACCAGGAAGTTGAATAAATCTCATAAGTGTTGTGAGCAAGAAAATATCCCACCTTCTATCCAGATGATTCCAGATTAGCCTGTTCGGACATATGCCATTATCTTCATGATTCTTATCAAACAAGGATAAACCACGATCTAAGAAGCTTTATTTGGAACCACTAATCAGTGGAGAATAACCAGGAAGTTGAATAAATCTCATAGGAGTTGTGAGTAAGAAGATATCCCACTTTCTATCCAGATGATTCCAGATTAGCATGTTCGAACATATGCCATTATCTTCATGATTCTTATCAAACCAGGACGAACCACGATCTAAGAAGCTTTATTTGGAACCACTAATCAGTGGAGAATAACCAGGAAATTGAATAAATCTCATAGGAGTTGTGAGTAAGAAGATATCCCACTTTCTATCCAGATAATTCCAGATTAGCATGTTCGGACATATGGCAATATATTCATGATTCTTATCAAACCAGGATGAACCACGATCTAAGAAGCTTTATTTGGAACCACTAATTAGTGGAGAATAACCAGGAAGTTGAATAAATCTCATAGGAGTTGTGAGTAAGAAGATATCCCACTTTCTATCCAGATGATTCCAGATTAGCCTTTTCAGACATATGGCAATATCTTCATGATTCTTATCAAACCAGGATGAACCACGATCTAAGAAGCTTTATTTGGAACCACTAATCAGTGGAGAATAACAAGGAAGTTGAATAAATCTCATAACTGTTGTCAGTAAGAAGATATCCCACCTTCTATCCAGATGATTCCAGATTAGCCTGTTCGGAGATATGCCATTATCTTCATGATTCTTATCAAACCAGGATGAACCACGATCTAAGAAGCTTTATTTGGAACCACTAATCAGTGGAGAATAACCAGGAAGTTGAATAAATCTCATAGGAGTTGTGAGTAAGAAGATATCCCACTTTCTATCCAGATGATTCCAGATTAGCATGTTCGGACATATGGGAATATCTTCATGATTCTTATCAAACCAGGATGAACCACGATCTAAGAAGCTTTATTTGGAACCACTAATCAGTGGAGAATAACCAGGAAGTTGAATAAGTCTCATAGGAGTTGTGAGTAAGAAGATATCCCACTTTCTATCCAGATTATTCCAGATTAGCCTGTTCGAACATATGCTATTATCTTCATGATTCTTATCAAACCAGGATGAACCACGATCTAAGAAGCTTTATTTGGAACCACTAATCAGTGGAGAATAACCAGGAAGTTTAATAAATCTCATAGGAGTTGTGAGTAAGAAGATATCCCACTTTCTATCTAGATGATTCCATATTAGCCTTTTCAGACATATGGCAATATCTACATGATTCTTATCAAACCAGGATGAACCACGATCTAAGAAGCTTTATTTGGAACCACTAATCAGTGGAGAATAACAAGGAAGTTGAATAAATCTCATAACTGTTGTCAGTAAGAAGATATCCCACCTTCTATCCAGATGATTCCAGATTAGCCTGTTCGGAGATATCCCATTATCTTCATGATTCTTATCAAACCAGGATGAACCACGATCTAAGAAGCTTTATTTGGAACCACTAATCAGTGGAGAATAACCAGGAAGTTGAATAAATCTCATAGGAGTTGTGAGTAAGAAGATATCCCACTTTCTATCCAGATGATTCCAGATTAGCATGTTCGGACTTATGGCAATATCTTCATGATTCTTATCAAACCATGATGAACCCCAATCTAAGAAGCTTTATTTGGAACCACTAATCAGTGGAGAATAACCAGGAAGTTGAATAAGTCTCATAGGAGTTGTGAGTAAGAAGATATCCCACTTTCTATCCAGATGATTCCAGATTAGCCTGTTCGAACATATGCCATTATCTTCATGATTATTATCAAACCAGGATGAACCACGATCTAAGAAGCTTTATTTGGAACTATTATTCAGTGGAGAATAACCAGGAAGTTAAATAAATCTCATAGGAGTTGTGAGTAAGAAGATATTCCACTTTCTATCCAGATGATTCCAGATTAGCCTGTTCGGACATATGGCAATATCTTCATGATTCTTATTAAACCACGATGAACCACGATCTACGAAGCTTTATTTGGAACCACTAATCAGTTGAGAATAACCAGGAAGTTGAATAAATCTCATAAGTGTTGTGAGCAAGAAAATATCCCACCTTCTATCCAGATGATTCCAGATTAGCCTGTTCGGACATATGGCAATATCTTCATGATTCTTATCAAACAAGGATAAACCACGATCTAAGAAGCTTTATTTGGAACCACTAATCAGTGGAAAATAACCAGGAAGTTGAATAAGTCTCATAGGAGTTGTGAGTAAGAAGATATCCCACTTTCTATCCAGATGATTCCAGATTAGCATGTTCGAACATATGCCATTATCTTCATGATTCTTATCAAACCAGGATGAACCACGATCTAAGAAGCTTTATTTGGAACCACTATTCAGTGGTGAATAACCAGGAAGTTAAATAAATCTCATAGGAGTTGTGAGTAAGAAGATATCCCACTTTCTATCCAGATGATTCCAGATTAGCCTGTTCGAACATATGCCATTATCTTCATGATTCTTATCAAACCAGGATGAACCACGATCTAAGAAGCTTTATTTGGAACCACTAATCAGTGGAGAATAACCAGGAAGTTGAATAAATCTCATAGGAGTTGTGAGTAAGAAGATATCCCACTTTCTATCCAGATAATTCCAGATTAGCATGTTCGGACATATGGCAATATATTCATGATTCTTATCAAACCAGGATGAACCACGATCTAAGAAGCTTTATTTGGAACCACTAATTAGTGGAGAATAACCAGGAAGTTGAATAAATCTCATAGGAGTTGTGAGTAAGAAGATATCCCACTTTCTATCCAGATGATTCCAGATTAGCCTTTTCAGACATATGGCAATATCTTCATGATTCTTATCAAACCAGGATAAACCACGATCTAAGAAGCTTTATTTGGAACCACTAATCAGTGGAGAATAACAAGGAAGTTGAATAAATCTCATAACTGTTGTCAGTAAGAAGATATCCCACCTTCTATCCAGATGATTCCAGATTAGCCTGTTCGGAGATATGCCATTATCTTCATGATTCTTATCAAACCAGGATGAACCACGATCTAAGAAGCTTTATTTGGAACCACTAATCAGTGGAGAATAACCAGGAAGTTGAATAAATCTCATAGGAGTTGTGAGTAAGAAGATATCCCACTTTCTATCCAGATGATTCCAAATTAGCATGTTCGGACATATGGGAATATCTTCATGATTCTTATCAAACCAGGATGAACCACGATCTAAGAAGCTTTATTTGGAACCACTAATCAGTGGAGAATAACCAGGAAGTTGAATAAGTCTCATAGGAGTTGTGAGTAAGAAGATATCCCACTTTCTATCCAGATTATTCCAGATTAGCCTGTTCGAACATATGCTATTATCTTCATGATTCTTATCAAACCAGGATGAACCACGATCTAAGAAGCTTTATTTGGAACCACTAATCAGTGGAGAATAACCAGGAAGTTTAATAAATCTCATAGGAGTTGTGAGTAAGAAGATATCCCACTTTCTATCTAGATGATTCCATATTAGCCTTTTCAGACATATGGCAATATCTACATGATTCTTATCAAACCAGGATGAACCACGATCTAAGAAGCTTTATTTGGAACCACTAATCAGTGGAGAATAACAAGGAAGTTGAATAAATCTCATAACTGTTGTCAGTAAGAAGATATCCCACCTTCTATCCAGATGATTCCAGATTAGCCTCTTCGGAGATATCCCATTATCTTCATGATTCTTATCAAACCAGGATGAACCACGATCTAAGAAGCTTTATTTGGAACCACTAATCAGTGGAGAATAACCAGGAAGTTGAATAAATCTCATAGGAGTTGTGAGTAAGAAGATATCCCACTTTCTATCCAGATGATTCCAGATTAGCATGTTCGGACTTATGGCAATATCTTCATGATTCTTATCAAACCATGATGAACCCCAATCTAAGAAGCTTTATTTGGAACCACTAATCAGTGGAGAATAACCAGGAAGTTGAATAAGTCTCATAGGAGTTGTGAGTAAGAAGATATCCCACTTTCTATCCAGATGATTCCAGATTAGCCTGTTCGAACATATGCCATTATCTTCATGATTATTATCAAACCAGGATGAACCACGATCTAAGAAGCTTTATTTGGAACTATTACTCAGTGGAGAATAACCAGGAAGTTAAATAAATCTCATAGGAGTTGTGAGTAAGAAGATATTCCACTTTCTATCCAGATGATTCCAGATTAGCCTGTTCGGACATATGGCATTATCTTCATGATTCTTATCAAACCAGGATGAACCACGATCTAAGAAGCTTTATTTGGAACCACTAATCAGTGGAGAATAACCAGGAAGTTGAATAAATCTCATAGGAGTTGTGAGTAAGAAGATATCCCACTTTCTATCCAGATAATTCCAGATTAGCATGTTCGGACATATGGCAATATATTCATGATTCTTATCAAACCAGGATGAACCACGATCTAAGAAGCTTTATTTGGAACCACTAATTAGTGGAGAATAACCAGGAAGTTGAATAAATCTCATAGGAGTTGTGAGTAAGAAGATATCCCACTTTCTATCCAGATGATTCCAGATTAGCCTTTTCAGACATATGGCAATATCTTCATGATTCTTATCAAACCAGGATAAACCACGATCTAAGAAGCTTTATTTGGAACCACTAATCAGTGGAGAATAACAAGGAAGTTGAATAAATCTCATAACTGTTGTCAGTAAGAAGATATCCCACCTTCTATCCAGATGATTCCAGATTAGCCTGTTCGGAGATATGCCATTATCTTCATGATTCTTATCAAACCAGGATGAACCACGATCTAAGAAGCTTTATTTGGAACCACTAATCAGTGGAGAATAACCAGGAAGTTGAATAAATCTCATAGGAGTTGTGAGTAAGAAGATATCCCACTTTCTATCCAGATGATTCCAGATTAGCATGTTCGGACATATGGGAATATCTTCATGATTCTTATCAAACCAGGATGAACCACGATCTAAGAAGCTTTATTTGGAACCACTAATCAGTGGAGAATAACCAGGAAGTTGAATAAGTCTCATAGGAGTTGTGAGTAAGAAGATATCCCACTTTCTATCCAGATTATTCCAGATTAGCCTGTTCGAACATATGCTATTATCTTCATGATTCTTATCAAACCAGGATGAACCACGATCTAAGAAGCTTTATTTGGAACCACTAATCAGTGGAGAATAACCAGGAAGTTTAATAAATCTCATAGGAGTTGTGAGTAAGAAGATATCCCACTTTCTATCTAGATGATTCCATATTAGCCTTTTCAGACATATGGCAATATCTACATGATTCTTATCAAACCAGGATGAACCACGATCTAAGAAGCTTTATTTGGAACCACTAATCAGTGGAGAATAACAAGGAAGTTGAATAAATCTCATAACTGTTGTCAGTAAGAAGATATCCCACCTTCTATCCAGATGATTCCAGATTAGCCTGTTCGGAGATATCCCATTATCTTCATGATTCTTATCAAACCAGGATGAACCACGATCTAAGAAGCTTTATTTGGAACCACTAATCAGTGGAGAATAACCAGGAAGTTGAATAAATCTCATAGGAGTTGTGAGTAAGAAGATATCCCACTTTCTATCCAGATGATTCCAGATTAGCATGTTCGGACTTATGGCAATATCTTCATGATTCTTATCAAACCATGATGAACCCCAATCTAAGAAGCTTTATTTGGAACCACTAATCAGTGGAGAATAACCAGGAAGTTGAATAAGTCTCATAGGAGTTGTGAGTAAGAAGATATCCCACTTTCTATCCAGATGATTCCAGATTAGCCTGTTCGAACATATGCCATTATCTTCATGATTATTATCAAACCAGGATGAACCACGATCTAAGAAGCTTTATTTGGAACTATTATTCAGTGGAGAATAACCAGGAAGTTAAATAAATCTCATAGGAGTTGTGAGTAAGAAGATATTCCACTTTCTATCCAGATGATTCCAGATTAGCCTGTTCGGACATATGGCAATATCTTCATGATTCTTATTAAACCACGATGAACCACGATCTACGAAGCTTTATTTGGAACCACTAATCAGTTGAGAATAACCAGGAAGTTGAATAAATCTCATAAGTGTTGTGAGCAAGAAAATATCCCACCTTCTATCCAGATGATTCCAGATTAGCCTGTTCGGACATATGGCAATATCTTCATGATTCTTATCAAACAAGGATAAACCACGATCTAAGAAGCTTTATTTGGAACCACTAATCAGTGGAAAATAACCAGGAAGTTGAATAAGTCTCATAGGAGTTGTGAGTAAGAAGATATCCCACTTTCTATCCAGATGATTCCAGATTAGCATGTTCGAACATATGCCATTATCTTCATGATTCTTATCAAACCAGGATGAACCACGATCTAAGAAGCTTTATTTGGAACCACTATTCAGTGGTGAATAACCAGGAAGTTAAATAAATCTCATAGGAGTTGTGAGTAAGAAGATATCCCACTTTCTATCCAGATGATTCCAGATTAGCCTGTTCGAACATATGCCATTATCTTCATGATTCTTATCAAACCAGGATGAACCACGATCTAAGAAGCTTTATTTGGAACCACTAATCAGTGGAGAATAACCAGGAAGTTGAATAAATCTCATAAGTGTTGTGAGCAAGAAGATATCCCACCTTCTATCCAGATGATTCCAGATTAGCTTGTTCGGACATATGCCATTATCTTCATGATTCTTATCAAACAAGGATAAACCACGATCTAAGAAGCTTTATTTAGAACCACTAATCAGTGGAAAATAACTAGGAAGTTGAATAAATCTCATAGGAGTTGTGAGTAAGAAGATATCCCACTTTCTATCCAGATGATTCTAGATTAGCCTGTTCGAACATATGCCATTATCTTCATGATTCTTATCAAACCAGGATGAACCACGATCTAAGAAGCTTTATTTGGAACCACTAATCAGTGGAGAATAACCAGGAAGTTTAATAAATCTCATAGGAGTTGTGAGTAAGAAGATATCCCACTTTCTATCCAGATGATTCCAGATTAGCCTGTTCAGACATATGGCAATATCTTCATGATTCTTATCAAACCAGATGAACCACGATCTAAGAAACTCTATTTGGAACCACTAATCAGTGGAGAATAGCCAGGAAGTTGAATAAATCTCATAACTGTTGTGAGTAAGAAGATATCCCACCTTCTATCCAGATGATTCCAGATTAGCCTGTTCGGACATATGCCATTATCTTCATGATTCTTATCAAACCAGGATGAACCAATATATATGAAGCTTGATTGGGAACCACTAATCAGTGGAGAATAACCAGGAAGTTGAATAAGTCTCATAAGTGTTGTGAGGAAGAAGATATCCCACCTTCTATCCAGATGATTCCAGATTAGCCTGTTCGGACATATGCCATTATCTTCATGATTCTTATCAAACCAGGATGAACCACGATCTAAGAAGCTTTATTTGGAACCACTAATCAGTGGAGAATAACCAGGAAGTTTAATAAATCTCATAGGAGTTGTGAGTAAGAAGATATCCCACTTTCTATCTAGATGATTCCAGATTATCCTTTTCAGACATATGGCAATATCTTCATGATTCTTATCAAACCAGGATGAACCACGATCTAAGAAGCTTTATTTGGAACCACTAATCAGTGGAGAATAACAAGGAAGTTGAATAAATCTCATAACTGTTGTCAGTAAGAACATATCCCACTTTTTATCCAGATGATTCCAGATTAGCCTGTTCGGAGATATCCCATTATCTTCATGATTCTTATCAAACCAGGATGAACCACGATCTAAGAAGCTTTATTTGGAACCACTAATCAATGGAGAATAACCAGGAAGTTGAATAAATCTCATAGGAGTTGTGAGTAAGAAGATATCCCACTTTCTATCCAGATGATTCCAGATTAGCATGTTCGGACATATGGCAATATCTTCATGATTCTTATCAAACCATGATGAACCCCGATCTAAGAAGCTTTATTTGGAACCACTAATCATTGGAGAATAACCAGGAAGTTGAATAAGTCTCATAGGAGTTGTGAGTAAGAAGATATCCCACTTTCTATCCAGATGATTCCAGATTAGCCTGTTCGAACATATGCCATTATCTTCATGATTATTATCAAACCAGGATGAACCACGATCTAAGAAGCTTTATTTGGAACCATTATTCAGTGGAGAATAACCAGGAAGTTAAATAAATCTCATAGGAGTTGTGAGTAAGAAGATATTCCACTTTCTATCCAGATGATTCCAGATTAGCCTGTTCGGACATATGGCAATATCTTCATGATTCTTATTAAACCACGATGAACCACGATCAACGAAACTTTATTTGGAACCACTAATCAGTGGAGAATAACCAGGAAGTTGAATAAATCTCATAAGTGTTGTGAGCAAGAAAATATCCCACCTTCTATCCAGATGATTCCAGATTAGCCTGTTCGGACATATGCCATTATCTTCATGATTCTTATCAAACAAGGATAAACCACGATCTAAGAAGCTTTATTTGGAACCACTAATCAGTGGAAAATAACCAGGAAGTTGAATAAATCTCATAGGAGTTGTGAGTAAGAAGATATCCCACTTTCTATCCAGATGATTCCAGATTAGCATGTTCGAACATATGCCATTATCTTCATGATTCTTATCAAACCAGGATGAACCACGATCTAAGAAGCTTTATTTGGAACCACTAATCAGTGGAGAATAACCAGAAAATTGAATAAATCTCATAGGAGTTGTGAGTAAGAAGATATCCCACTTTCTATCCAGATAATTCCAGATTAGCATGTTCGGACATATGGCAATATCTTCATGATTCTTATCAAACCAGGATGAACCACGATCTAAGAAGCTTTATTTGGAACCACTAATTAGTGGAGAATAACCAGGAAGTTGAATAAATCTCATAGGAGTTGTGAGTAAGAAGATATCCCACTTTCTATCCAGATGATTCCAGATTAGCCTTTTCAGACATATGGCAATATCTTCATGATTCTTATCAAACCAGGATGAACCACGATCTAAGAAGCTTTATTTGGAACCACTAATCAGTGGAGAATAACAAGGAAGTTGAATAAATCTCATAACTGTTGTCAGTAAGAAGATATCCCACCTTCTATCCAGATGATTCCAGATTAGCCTGTTCGGAGATATGCCATTATCTTCATGATTCTTATCAAACCAGGATGAACCACGATCTAAGAAGCTTTATTTGGAACCACTAATCAGTGGAGAATAACCAGGAAGTTGAATAAATCTCATAGGAGTTGTGAGTAAGAAGATATCCCACTTTCTATCAAGATGATTCCAGATTAGCATGTTCGGACATATGGCAAAATCTTCATGATTCTTATCAAACCAGGATGAACCACGATCTAAGAAGCTTTATTTGGAACCACTAATCAGTGGAGAATAACCAGGAAGTTGAATAAGCCTCATAGGAGTTGTGAGTAAGAAGATATCCCACCTTCTATCCAGATGATTCCAGATTAGCATGTTCGGACATATGCCATTATCTTCATGATTCTTATCAAACCAGGATGAACCACGATCTAAGAAGCTTTATTTGGAACCATTATTCAGTGGAGAATAACCAGGAAGTTAAATAAATCTCATAGGAGTTGTGAGTAAGAAGATATTCCACTTTCTATCCAGATGATTCCAGATTAGCCTGTTCGGACATATGGCAATATCTTCATGATTCTTATGGTTCATGAGGAAAGTATGGAGACGAAATCGTGCTGAAGGTCGGGGTGAATAGTAAAATCTTTGCCTATAAAGACTTGTGAATTCTTTACCATTCTTACTTCACCCAAGATTCTCAAGTTAATCTCTCTCTTGGAAATTCTCTCTCTACTTTTAAGAAAAGAATGACTTCAAGATCAAGATCCTCGAGGAGGCAATCTCACTCGTCCTTGGATAGTTTTCACGCCGAAGACGAAACTCCGAAGCCCGAGGTTTCAGAGATCAACAGGAGCGCGTACTGCGATGCTGTCTTTGGTACTGATGCTCCTCTTCCCGTGATCCCGATTCCTCGGCGACCTCTGAAGGCACGTAGAGGAATTGACTCACTGAGCGAAGTATCCCCCGAATATCTCGAAACTCTTCGAGAGATTTATAAGGTTCCGGAGGGAGTCGTGTTCCGCATTCCCCGTGGGAATGAGAGTTCGGAGCATCCTCCGGAAGGTTACTTTACTTGTTACGAGGCGTTCTTGACGCAATGCCGACTGTGGTTCCCAATCCCTGGGGTTATTGTTCAGGCCCTTGACCGTTTCAGAATCGAAATCAGCCAGCTGAACGTGTCAGCTTTGGAGAGCTGGCTCGGCGTTGTGATTTTGAGTTACGAGTTAGGGATAGACCTTAGCCCTGCCGATTTCGAAGGGTTATGGAACTCCAAGGCGACGAGCATCAATGGAGTTTACTCCATGAAGGCGAGGACCAACTTTTCGGTAATCAATGGAGTCACCTCGCACGCCAAGGATTATGTTGATTGTTTCTTTTTTGTGAGGATAGACGGAGAGTCTGTCGAGGAAGGCTTTCTCCACCTATTCCCGACAAACTGGTTGTACCAGCGAGGTAAGATTGTCGCATCCCCTCTCTTATAATCCGAAAGGCGAATACCGAACGTGCGTGTTTGTTTTTTTTTTTTAGAGAACAGGTGTCTCGCGCATGTTCCTTCCGATCTTTCGGTCAGGAGGGATCTTTTTAGGTCGAGGCCTTGTTCCTGGAACTCCTTTACTCTCGACCGGATTCGAGGGGCGGTCGCGCTTCACCGATCGCGAGGTGGTACACGTCCCTGCGTCAACGATAGGTCCTACGTTTTTGCCCCTTTAAGGCAGAGGCGGAGACCTCGTAAAGATAAAGGGATCGCTTTTGAGACCTCGTCGGGAGATGGCGCGACGCCGAGATACGACCCTGGCTTTACTTCAGAGGATCGGGATGTTCTTCCCCTGGGTGACTTCTTTGACGAACTCCCTCCGGCGTTTTCCCGTGACGAGTCTTTGGACAACGAGGAAAGGGACAAGGTGACCGCGGAGGGTGCTCGCTTGGTCAACGAGGTTTGTTTTTGAAACTTGAGTAACTCCTCTTTTCTTTTTATTTGACATTGGCTTCTTTGCAGGCCGTGAGAGTTTGGAATGCATCGATTGATGGGAGTTTCCGCACTGCCCGGTTGGCCCGTTTCAAAGCGGAGGAAACGGAAAGGGAATTTGCTAAGTATCGATTGGAGGTGGAGGAGCAAAATCGCCGGCAAGCCAAGGTCCAGGCTCGAGCCCTCGCTCGTGCGGAAAGGAGCGGACGGAGAAGAGCTGCCGCCGAGATGAACCGAAGGGCCGAAATTTTTTCTACCGAGTTCGAAGCGTACAAAGAGGCTCAGGACTTTGTAGGTGATTTTCGCGAGTGCCGTGGTTCGGTCGGTACCCTCAGCAAGATGCAGCGTGAGGACTTCTCTCTTTCCGGCGAACTTGCCACGATGGATGGCTCGATGAGGATATGTGCCAATGCCGAATCCTTTGTTCCTCCGATTGAAGGGAGAATTCGAGAACTGTGGAATCCTATCCAAGTCTCGGAGGATACGGCGGATGTAGGCGAGGGTTCAAACGCAGGCGACGGGGGTGAGGAGATCGACCAGCCCGATTCTTCGTTCGGAATATCTCTAACCGACTGCTATGCATTTGATTATAATTTATGATAGGCCAAGTGTGGCCGTTTGTATGTATGTGTTGCGACCCTTAGGAGGTCGTGTGACTTTATGTTTTCCGGGATCGTCCGTTGGTGGCTTTCGAATACCTGTTATAAATGCCTTTTATGAACTATGCGTTTTGATTTATACTTTCGTCAAGTGTAGAGGGTTTGAATACGTGTAGTCACTTCGCATTCAATCTCTTTTTTTTGTCGCTAGGTCCGTAGGTCACTTTGTAGCGAACGTTAGGTTTGTAAGCGATAAGAGGCAAATTTTGGGATCTCGTATTCTGGATACTTATGCCTATGAGATGTCTTAGATACCAGCAAGGCTGGGTTTAGGGCAAGACCTAGGTCTACTTTCGGACTGAAGCTGTGCGATGACAAATCGGCTTTCGTTTTGCTTGTTTGCGATTTCGACCTGACTCGTACCGTTCTAGAATCTGCGAAGTGCTTATCGGCTTATATGATTCGTTTGGATACGACTCGAGCTACTTCCTTTACGAAGAGCTAACCAAAATTTGGATTTTTTGTATAGCGCGCTATGATATCCTTGTCGGATGCAAAAGGACTTCGTTAGAAGCCGGATTACGAATTTGATTAAGTGAAACGTTTCTATTTTTCCGTCGGGGCCAATCGACGGAAGCGAGTTTTGGAGTCGCGGATGGACTGTTTGGTGGTGTTTTTAGAGTCGCGGATGGACTGTTTGGAAGAGAAAGGAAAATCAAGATTTTTCGGGAACTAACGACGTCTCGCGTTCCCCAAAGATATGATTTTCGTTTTCCGTAATGTTTATGCGTTTGAGGAAGCATTTGAAAAAAAAATATATATTTTTTTTATTCATAATGTAGATTACATGAAAAGCGTTTTTGCAGGAGTACGGGGATGTCTGTCCCTATCTCCCCCCCCCTCCCCTTTTTGGTGAGGGGGATAGCTGAACTCGTCGGTTTGCGACGAGCTGCCTACGTACCTCTTGTGAGGATCAAGCCATCTCGTAGTTCTGTTTCTGTCATAGTTGTTATTACTCCACGGTTTCTGGCGCCTTGACTGTTTCAGTTAAGTCGGCGGTCGCGTCGGGAGTTGGGTCGTCCGTTTTTTCGGCGACGGCCTCGAGGATTTTTCCGCTATCCTGAGTTGTAGCCCGTTCGGACAGATCCGAGTTGCTTTTTGCTGAGTTCTCGGAGTTACTCAGGTTCTTTTTGGTTTTGCTTCGGGTTAGCCACCGGGGCGTTCCGATTGCTGCGAAGTTTATGTTCGGCCAGGAAGCAGAGTCGCGACTACTTTTGGCTTCCCCAGATTACTGCTGTTCCAGTTGGTGTTGGGAACTTGACGCCGAGATGGTAAGTGGACGGGACTGCCTTCATGGCATTTATCCAAGGAGTTCCCATTATGGCGTTATAGATAGCCGGGTTATCCACTACCGCGAATTCGACGATCTTCGTGACTTCCTTAGCCATGACCGGGAGTCTGATTTTTCCGAGGGTCATGGATGTGACGCCCGAGAATCCAGTTAGTGGTCTTGGCTCTGGGATGACTTCTCCGAGGGGTATGTTCATCCTCTGCAGAGTGTCGCGGAACATGATATTGACCGTGCTTCCTGTGTCGATGAGGATGCGGCCGACTTCGAGATCTTGAATCACCAAGTCGATGACCAGAGGATCGTAGTGGGGTTTATCGAGTCCGGTCGTATCCTGTTCCTCGAAGGTGATTGCGTGACTGGGAACGTCGTCCTCCGGACACCATCCGGGGCTTGTCTCGGCCTTCCGTCTGTAGGCTTTGATCGACGACACGGAGTCCTGGTAAAAATGCGATCCTCCGATGACCATGTTGATCCTTTGGCGGTTGTTGTTGTTTCCTTCGCCGTCTTGTCTCCGTTCGCGTTTTTCGCCCGATTGAGTTCCAGGAGCGTTACTCTCGGGATTGGCTCCGTCGGTCCTCGGCGGACGGTCAAAATCTAAAATTAGGTCTTTCATGCTCTTGACCGTTGCTAGTTTGCCATCGAGCAGCTCCATAATGAGTCTAGCGCCGAGGACTTTACAGTTGGCGGTGGAGTGACCTCTCGTCTGATGGAACTCGCAGCTGGAATTGTCCTTGTACGAGTTCCGCGTCCAGGTGTTTCCGGAGGTCCTTCCTTGTCTGGAATTAACGGCGTAGTTATGTTCGCTTTGGACGTCTTCCCCCTCGTGATGGACGTACTTGTCGTTACGAGAGGTTTTCTTCTTGCCGGACGTTTTCGGCAGTCCATGCTTTTGCGCTAGGATTTTCATCTCTTCTTCCATGATGATGAAATTCGTTGCTTTGTGGAGAGTATCTTGGATGGTGCGTGGCCTTTCGACAGAAATCCACTTTCGGAATTTCGACTTGTACCAGAGGTTCTTTCTCAGGGCGTCGATGGCGACTCTATCGCTGAGGCCTGTTACCCTGGACATCACGAGTTTGAACCTCTTTATGTAGTCGCGGAGCGGTTCATCTTCTTTTTGAATTAGACTCCAAAGGTCTACGTCGGAAGTTTCCCTGTCCATGAACATGGAGAACTGCTTCAGAAAAGCCGAAGCAAGCTGGCGGAAACTTCCGAAGGAGTTTCTTTTCAAGTGTGAGAACCACTCGAGTGCAGCACCTCTGAGGTTCTCGACGAATAGGAGACAGCAGCCGACGTCCTTTTCCTGCTCCGGAAGTTTAGACCTTGCCATTGCAATCTGGAAAGACTGCAGATGTGCCTTTGGGTCTGTGGTTCCATCGTAGGTGGGAAGCTTTATTTTCCCAGGATCCGAGACTCGTGCCTCCGTGATTCGAGAGGTAAACGGGGTTTTTCTCGACTCCTCGAGGAGCAGGTCGATCTCGGGGGCAGTGCTGGTCGCGTGGTGAATCTGCGATTTTACCGCTTTCACCTCGGCTGCAGTTTTGGCGATGTACTCGCGGAGATCGTGAATCTCGTTGGCGCCGTTCGCGCTCTTCTGTCTACGCTGGCGGCGATAGGCCCGAGTCTGGTCCTCAGCCAACCTTTCTTGCTCTGACCAGTAGAGGTCTTCTTCCTCTTCCGTCATGGGTTTTTCGAAGGCTGCCGCTAGTCGAGCTGACTGACTTCGGGTCCTTCTATGGTGGATGTCGGCGTCTTCGTCGGACGGATCCGACTGATCGCTGACATCCAAATTGATTCTTTCGACGTCGTCTCCTTCGTTGTCCCTTGCGGGAGGTGGAAGGTTGACCGTCATTTTCTTATGTCCCGTCGGAGTGGTATCATCAGGGATGAGTTCCGGGGATTTTCTGGTAGCATCTTTTTCTTGGTCTTCGGAAGTTCCGAAGTCCAGCCTCCTGACACGCCTCACCTTGGTGGATCCGCGCGGGAGTTTGCTTTTCGCTGTTAAGGTATTGACCTGTTTAGCGAGTGAAGCCTTTAGTTTCTCCTGTTCTTCCGACCGTTTCTGGGCGGTGGCGAACAGTTCCTTCATCTGGTCCAGCATCGCGGTGTTTGCCTCGGCAGTGACCGTCGATACGTTTCCGTCAGGAGTCTTCTCAGCGTTGACATCGACGGCTGGTCCGTCGTGTGTTTGCTTGTCTTTTTCCGCGTCAACAGACATGCTTAACCGGGCGTGCGTAGTTGCGAGAAAGATAAGCCGTGAATCCCCCTCTTTCTAGCGCCAAACTGCGGGAACCGAAATTCGCACTGTCGATTTTTGTTAAGTTAAAACGTAGGAAAACTAAGTTGACCTAGTTTCCCCCGAGGATCCCGGCTATCTGCTGGGCCACGCACGACAAAGTTAAAACAAGTCTAATTCGAGAATAAATGCGTAAAATGAATAGAGCAAAAAGAAAGAATCTTATTTCCGAATCTGCGGAGAGCGTTTGGACAACAGGTCGAGATCTCGGCTGCAAGAGCTGTCGATCGTCGCTAGTCTCAAAACCTAGATCTAACCTAATTGAGTCGCAGCTCGCTAAAAAAGGAAATAAGCGCCTAAGTTCTAAATTGCTCTGGAGTGGTTTCTTTCTTCTGATTTCGGATCCCCCTTCCTCTGCTCCTAGCATTGCTTATATACTCCCATATGACGGTCTATCCTTGATGGGCTGAGTCTGCCGCGGGCTGGACTTTTTCCATTTTCGTCGGCTTTCGCGTTTATCGGGAAAGTTGACATTTATCTTTTCGGAAAGTTGACATTTATCTTTTCGGAAGTTTAACATTTATCTTGTCAGGCGAAGATAATCGTAAACCGTCGCATCTATCTTTTTAGAAAATCGTAAATGGGTTGTCCAATCGGGTTTGGTCCCTTTCGGGCCGTATCCCGGACTTCTGCTGTTTTTCTACGATTTCTTTGAAAGGATGCTCGTACTTGGATATCGAATCTTTCGGAAGATCTTCGATCCATTGCCGAGGTGAATGGTGTTTTAAGATAACCATCACCGTTTTATACGAAATCTTCCTATCCGCTGACGTCTTAGGGGTTCTTAGAAATCCCGGAACGGAAAGTCGCGAAACATGGATTTCTGGCGACCCGGAGGCCTGGATCTTACGCACGAAGACTAGCCGTCCGACGACCCGAGCCAGCACGGGGCTAGCCGCCCGGCGGCCACGGCCAGCACGGGCGCTAGCCGCCGGCGGCCACGGCCAGCACGGGGCTAGCCGCCCGGTGGCCACGGCCAGCACGGGCGCTAGCCGCCGGCGGCCACGGCCAGCACGGGGCTAGCCGCCCGGCGGCCACGGCCAGCACGGGCGCTAGCCGCCGGCGGCCACGGCCAGCACGGGGCTAGCCGCCCGGCGGCCACGGCCAGCCCGTTGTTATTTTGTATTGCGGAAGATGTCTTATCACGGGGTCTTCACGGGCGCTAGCCGCCGGCGGCCACGGCCAGCACGGGGCTAGCCGCCCGGCGGCCACGGGCAGCACGGGCGCTAGCCGCCGTCGGCCACGGCCAGCACGGGGCTAGCAGCCCGGCGGCCACGACCACGTCCAGTGTTGGCTGCTCGGTTCCTTCGACGTGTGCGTGTTTTTTGCGTTTTTAGTTTTCCGTAGGTTTTTCCCTTAGATTGAATGTGCAACATGTTACAAGTATTTAAAGAGTAAGCTTGGCAAGTTGCCTTACTTCAGAAACTAATAAACTAATGAACTAATAAACTAATGTAATGAATAAACAAATCTGCTGTGGTCCAAGGATGAGAGTGACATGTGAACATGTGACAATCCTTTTATATTAACTCTTTGACACACAAATATCTCCAACGGCCATATGCTTCTTCTTCTTGTCTTTGGCGAGCTTAAACACACTCTTGACTCCCAAGGCAAGCTAGGTTAGGTGTTGGTGACTTGTGTGACACTCTTGTACGGATAGACTTGGGATTCAAGTAAGCTCGGATCTGTCTAATTCTTTCCAGCTCCTCTCTTCCTCTTATCTATTTATTTCCTTTGTCAATATAAATCTCATAGGAGTTGTGATTAAGAAGATATCCCACTTTCTATCCAGATGATTCCAGATTAGCTTGTTCGGACATATGGCAATATCTTCATGATTCTTATCAAACCAGGATGAACCAATATGTAAGAAGCTTGATTGGGAACCACTAATCAGTGGAGAATACCCAGGAAGTTGAATAAATCTCATAGGAGTTGTGAGTAAGAAGATATCCCACTTTCTATCCAGATGATTCCAGATTAGCCTGTTCAGACATATGCCATTATCTTCATGATTCTTATCAAACCAGGATGAACCACGATCTAAGAAACTTTATTTGGAACCACTATTCAGTGGAGAATAACTAGGAAGTTAAATAAATCTCATAGGAGTTTTGAGGAAGAAGATATCCCACTTTCTATGCAAATTATTCCAGATTAGCCTGTTCGGACATATGGCAATAGCTTCATGATTCTTATCAAACCAGGATGAACCACGATCTAAGAAGCTTTATTTGGAACCTAATCAGTGGAGAATAACCAGGAAGTTGAATAAATCTCATAAGTATTGTGAGCAAGAAGATATTCCACCTTCTATCCAGATGATTCCAGATTAGCCTGTTCGGACATATGTCATTATCTTCATGATTCTTATCAAACCAGGATGAATCACGATCTAAGAAGCTTTATTTGGAACCACTAATCAGTGGAGAATAACCAGGAAGTTGAATAAATCTCATAGGAGTTGTGAATAAGAAGATATC
This sequence comes from Raphanus raphanistrum subsp. raphanistrum, assembly GCA_019706035.1. NCBI lineage: Eukaryota > Viridiplantae > Streptophyta > Magnoliopsida > Brassicales > Brassicaceae > Raphanus > Raphanus raphanistrum. The sequence continues at coordinate 189,371 of JACZFZ010000023.1, read as the reverse complement.
CCACTTTCTATCCAGATGATTCCAGATTAGCCTTTTCAGACATATGACAATATCTTCATGATTCTTATCAAACTAGGATGAACCACGATCTAAGAAGCTTTATTTGGAACCACTAATCAGTGTAGAATAACCAGGAAGTTTAATAAATCTCATAACTGTTGTCAGTAAGAAGATATCCCACCTTCTATCCAGATGATTCCAGATTAGCTTGTTCGGACATATGCCCTTATCTTCATGATTCTTATCAAACCAGGATGAACCACGATCTAAGAAGCTTTATTTGGAACCACTAATCAGTGGAGAATAACCAGGAAGTTGAATAAATGTCATAGGAGTTGTGAGTAAGAAGATATCCCACTTTCTATCCAGATGATTCCAGATTAGCTTGTTAGGACATATGGCAATATCTTCATGATTCTTATTAAACCACGATGAACCACGATCTAAGAAGTTTTATTTGAAACCACTAATCAGTGGAGAATAACCAGGAAGTTAAATAAATCTTATAAGTGTTGTGAGCAAGAAGATATCCCACCTTCTATCCAGATGATTCCAGATTAGCATGTTCGGACATATGCCATTATCTTCATGATTCTTATCAAACCAGGATAAACCACGATCTAAGAAGCTTTATTTGGAACCACTAATCAGTGGAGAATAACCAGGAATTTGAATAAATTTCATAGGAATTGTGAGTAAGAAGATATCCCACTTTCTATCCAGATGATTCCAGATTAGTCTGTTCAGACATATGGCAATATCTTCATGATTCTTATCAAACCAGGATGAAACACGTTCTAAGAAGCTTTATTTGGAACCAATAATCAGTGGAGAATAACCAGGAAGTTGAATAAATCTCATAAGTGTTGTGAGCAAGAAGATATCCCACCTTCTATCCAGATGATTCCAGATTAGCCTGTTCGGACATATGCCATTATCTTCATGATTCTTATCAAACCAGGACGAACCACGATCTAAGAAGCTTTATTTGGAACAACTAAACAGTGGAGAACAACCAGGAAGTTAAATAAATCTCATAGGAGTTGTGAGTAAGAAGATATCCCACTTTCTATCCAGATGATTCCAGATTAGCCTGTTCAGACATATGGCAATATCTTCATGATTCTTATCAAACCAGATGAACCACGATCTAAGAAACTTTATTTGGAACCACTAATCAGTGGAGAATAACCAGGAAGTTGAATAAATCTAACAACTGTTGTGAGTAAGAAGATATCCCACCTTCTATCCAGATGATTCCAGATTAGCCTGTTCGGACGTATGCCATTATCTTCATGATTCTTATCAAACCAGGATGAACCAATATAAAAGAAGCTTGATTGGGAACCACTAATCAGTGGAGAATAACCAGGAAGTTGAATAAATATCATAAGTGTTGTGAGGAAGAAGATATCCCACCTTCTATCCAAATGATTCCAGATTAGCCTGTTCGGACATATGCCATTATCTTCATGATTCTTATCAAACCAAGACGAACCACGATCTAATAAGCTTTATTTGGAACCACTAATCAGTGGATAATAACCAGGAAGTTGAATAAATCTCATAGGAGTTGTGAGTAAGAAGATATCCCACTTTCTATCCACATGATTCCAGATTAGCCTGTTCGGACATATGTCATTATCTTCATGATTCTTATCAAAACAGGATGAACCACGATCTAAGAAGCTTTATTTGGAACCACTAATCAGTGGAGAATAACCAGGAAGTTGAATAAATCTCATAGGAGTTGTGAATAAGAAGATATCCCACTTTCTATCCAGATGATTTCAGATTAGCCTTTTCAGACATATGACAATATCTTCATGATTCTTATCAAACTAGGATGAACCAAGATCTAAGAAGCTTTATATGGAACCACTAATCAGTGTAGAATAACCAGGAAGTTGAATAAATCTCATAATTGTTGTCAGTAAGAAGATATCCCACCTTCTATCCAGATGATTCCAGATTAGCTTGTTCGGACATATGCCATTATCTTCATGATTCTTATCAAACCAGGATGAACCACGATCTAAGAAGCTTTATTTGGAACCACTAATCAGTGGAGAATAACCATGAAGTTGAATAAATGTCATAGGAGTTGTGAGTAAGAAGATATCCCACTTTCTATCCAGATGATTCCAGATTAGCTTGTTCGGACATATGGCAATATCTTCATGATTCTTATAAAACCAGGATGAACCAATATGTAAGAAGCTTGATTGGGAACCACTAATCAGTGGAGAATACCCAGGAAGTTGAATAAATCTCATAGGAGTTGTGAGTAAGAAGATATCCCACTTTCTATCCTGATGATTCCAGATTAGCCTGTTCAGACATATGCCATTATCTTCATGATTCTTATCAAACCAGGATGAACCACGATCTAAGAAACTTTATTTGGAACCACTATTCAGTGGATAATAACTAGGAAGTTAAATAAATCTCATAGGAGTTTTGAGGAAGAAGAAATCCCACTTTCGATGCAAATTATTCCAGATTAGCCTGTTCGGACATATGGCAATAGCTTCATGATTCTTATCAAACCAGGATGAACCACGATCTAAGAAGCTTTATTTGGAACCTAATCAGTGGAGAATAACCAGGAAGTTGAATAAATCTCATAAGTATTGTGAGCAAGAAGATATTCCACCTTCTATCCAGATGATTCCAGATTAGCATGTTCGGACATATGTCATTATCTTCATGATTCTTATCAAACCAGGATGAACCACGATCTAAGAAGCTTTATTTGGAACCACTAATCAGTGGAGAATAACCAGGAAGTTGAATAAATCTCATAGGAGTTGTGAATAAGAAAATATCCCACTTTCTATCCAGATGATTCCAGATTAGCCTTTTCAGACATATGACAATATCTTCATGATTCTTATCAAACTAGGATGAACCACGATCTAAGAAGCTTTATTTGGAACCACTAATCAGTGTAGAATAACCAGGAAGTTTAATAAATCTCATAACTGTTGTCAGTAAGAAGATATCCCACCTTCTATCCAGATGATTCCAGATTAGCTTGTTCGGACATATGCCCTTATCTTCATGATTCTTATCAAACCAGGATGAACCACGATCTAAGAAGCTTTATTTGGAACCACTAATCAGTGGAGAATAACCAGGAAGTTGAATAAATGTCATAGGAGTTGTGAGTAAGAAGATATCCCACTTTCTATCCAGATGATTCCAGATTAGCTTGTTAGGACATATAGCAATATCTTCATGATTCTTATTAAACCACGATGAACCACGATCTAAGAAGTTTTATTTGGAACCACTAATCAGTGGAGAATAACCAGGAAGTTGAATAAATCTTATAAGTGTTGTGAGCAAGAAGATATCCCACCTTCTATCCAGATGATTCCAGATTAGCATGTTCGGACATATGCCATTATCTTCATGATTCTTATCAAACCAGGATAAACCACGATCTAAGAAGCTTTATTTGGAACCACTAATCAGTGGAGAATAACCAGGAATTTGAATAAATTTCATAGGAATTGTGAGTAAGAAGATATCCAACTTTCTATCCAGATGATTCCAGATTAGTCTGTTCAGACATATGGCAATATCTTCATGATTCTTATCAAACCAGGATGAAACACGTTCTAAGAAGCTTTATTTGGAACCAATAATCAGTGGAGAATAACCAGGAAGTTGAATAAATCTCATAAGTGTTGTGAGCAAGAAGATATCCCACCTTCTATCCAGATGATTCCAGATTAGCCTGTTCGGACATATGCCATTATCTTCATGATTCTTATCAAACCAGGACGAACCACGATCTAAGAAGCTTTATTTGGAACAACTAAACAGTGGAGAATAACCAGGAAGTTAAATAAATCTCATAGGAGTTGTGAGTAAGAAGATATCCCACTTTCTATCCAGATGATTCCAGATTAGCCTGTTCAGACATATGGCAATATCTTCATGATTCTTATCAAACCAGATGAACCACGATCTAAGAAACTTTATTTGGAACCACTAATCAGTGGAGAATAACCAGGAAGTTGAATAAATCTAATAACTGTTGTGAGTAAGAAGATATCCCACCTTCTATCCAGATGATTCCAGTTTAGCCTGTTCGGACGTATGCCATTATCTTCATGATTCTTATCAAACCAGGATGAACCAATATAAAAGAAGCTTGATTGGGAACCCCTAATCAGTGGAGAATAACCAGGAAGTTGAATAAATCTCATAAGTGTTGTGAGGAAGAAGATATCCCACCTTCTATCCAAATGATTCCAGATTAGCATGTTCGGACATATGCCATTATCTTCATGATTCTTATCAAACCAAGACGAACCACGATCTAATAAGCTTTATTTGGAACCACTAATCAGTGGATAATAACCAGGAAGTTGAATAAATCTCATAGGAGTTGTGAGTAAGAAGATATCCCACTTTCTATCCACATGATTCCAGATTAGCCTGTTCGGACATATGTCATTATCTTCATGATTCTTATCAAACCAGGATGAACCACGATCTAAGAAGCTTTATTTGGAACCACTAATCAGTGGAGAATAACCAGGAAGTTGAATAAATCTCATAGGAGTTGTGAATAAGAAGATATCCCACTTTCTATCCAGATGATTCCAGATTAGCCTTTTCAGACATATGACAATATCTTCATGATTCTTATCAAACTAGGATGAACCAAGATCTAAGAAGCTTTATATGGAACCACTAATCAGTGTAGAATAACCAGGAAGTTGAATAAATCTCATAATTGTTGTCAGTAAGAAGATATCCCACCTTCTATCCAGATGATTCCAGATTAGCTTGTTCGGACATATGCCATTATCTTCATGATTCTTATCAAACCAGGATGAACCACGATCTAAGAAGCTTTATTTGGAACCACTAATCAGTGGAGAATAACCAGGAAGTTGAATAAATGTCATAGGAGTTGTGAGTAAGAAGATATCCCACTTTCTATCCAGATGATTCCAGATTAGCATGTTCGGACATATGGCAATATCTTCATGATTCTTATCAAACCAGGATGAACCACAATCTAAGAAGGTTTATTTGGAACCACTAATCAGTGGAGAATAACCAGGAAGTTGAATAAGTCTCATAGGAGTTGTGAGTAAGAAGATATCCCACTTTCTATCCAGATGATTCCAGATTAGCCTGTTCGGACATATGCCATTATCTTCATGATTCTTATCAAACCAGGACGAACCACGATCTAAGAAACTTTATTTGGAACAACTAATCAGTGGATAATAACCAGGAAGTTAAATAAATCTCATAGGAGTTGTGAGTAAGAAGATATCCCACTTTCTATCCAGATGATTCCAGATTAGCCTGTTCAGACATATGGCAATATCTTCATGATTCTTATCAAACCAGATGAACCACGATCTAAGAAACTTTATTTGGAACCACTAATCAGTGGAGAATAACCAGGAAGTTGAATAAATCTCATAACTGTTGTGAGTAAGAAGATATCCCACCTTCTATCCAGATGATTCCAGATTAGCCTGTTCGGACGTATGCCATTATCTTCATGATTCTTATCAAACCAGGATGAACCAATATAAAATAAGCTTGATTGGGAACCACTAATCAGTGGAGAACAACCAGGAAGTTGAATAAATCTCATAAGTGTTGTGAGCAAGAAGATATCCCACCTTCTATCCAAATGATTCCAGATTAGCCTGTTCGGACATATGCCATTATCTTCATGATTCTTATCAAACCAAGACGAACCACGATCTAATAAGCTTTATTTGGAACCACTAATCAGTGGAGAATAACCAGAAAGTTGAATAAATCTCATAGGAGTTGTGAATAAGAAGATATCCCACTTTCTATCCAGATGATTCCAGATTAGCCTTTTCAGACATATGACAATATCTTGATGATTCTTAATAAACTAGGATGAACCACGATCTAAGAAGCTTTATTTGGAACCACTAATCAGTGTAGAATAACCAGGAAGTTGAATAAATCTCATAACTGTTGTCAGTAACAAGATATCCCACCTTCTATCCAGATGATTCCAGATTAGCTTGTTCGGACATATGCCATTATCTTCATGATTCTTATCAAACCAGGATGAACCACGATCTAAGAAGCTTTATTTGGAACCACTAATCAGTGGAGAAATAACCAGGAAGTTGAATAAATGTCATAGGAGTTGTGAGTAAGAAGATATCCCACTTTCTATCCAGATGATTCTAGATTAGCATGTTCGGACATATGGCAATATCTTCATGATTCTTATCAAACCAGGATGAACCACAATCTAAGAAGATTTATTTGGAACCACTAATCAGTGGAGAATAACCAGGAAGTTGAATAAGTCTCATAGGAGTTGTGAGTAAGAAGATATCCCACTTTCTATCCAGATGATTCCAGATTATCCTGTTCGGACATATGGCAATATCTTCATGATTCTTATTAAACCACGATGAACCACGATCTAAGAAGTTTTATTTGGAACCACTAATCAGTGGAGAATAACCAGGAAGTTGAATAAATCTCATAAGTGTTGTGAGCAAGAAGATATCCCACCTTCTATCCAGATGATTCCAGATTAGCCTGTTCGGACATATGCCATTATCTTCATGATTCTTATCAAACCAGGATAAACCACGATCTAAGAAGCTTTATTTGGAACCACTTATCAGTGGAGAATAACCAGGAAGTTGAATAAATTTCATAGGAATTGTGAGTAAGAAGATATCCCACTTTCTATCCAGATGATTCCAGATTAGCATGTTCAGACATATGGCAATATCTTCATGATTCTTATCAAACCAGGATGAAACACGTTCTAAGAAGCTTTATTTGGAACCAATAATCAGTGGAGAATAACCAGGAAGTTAAATAAATCTCATAGGAGTTGTGAGTAAGAAGATATCCCACTTTCTATCCAGATGATTCCAGATTAGCCTGTTCAGACATATGGCAATATCTTCATGATTCTTATCAAACCAGATGAACCACGATCTAAGAAACTTTATTTGGAACCACTAATCAGTGGAGAATAACCAGGAAGTTGAATAAATCTCATAACTGTTGTGAGTAAGAAGATATCCCACCTTCTATCCAGATGATTCCAGATTAGCCTGTTCGGACATATGCCATTATCTTCATGATTCTTATCAAACCAGGATGAACCAATATAAAATAAGCTTGTTTGGGAACCACTAATCAGTGGAGAATAACCAGGAAGTTGAATAAATCTCATAAGTGTTGTGAGCAAGAAGATATCCCACCTTCTATCCAAATGATTCCAGATTAGCCTGTTCGGACATATGCCATTATCTTCATGATTCTTATCAAACCAAGACGAACCACGATCTAATAAGCTTTATTTGGAACCACTAATCAGTGGAGAATAACCAGGAATTTGAATAAATCTCATAGGAGTTGTGAGTAAGAAGATCTCCCACTTTCTATCCACATGATTCCAGATTAGCCTGTTCGGACATATGGTAATATCCTCATGATTCTTATCAAACCAGTATGAACCAATATGTAAGAAACTTGATTGGGAACCACTAATCAGTGGAGAATAACCAGGAAGTTGAATAAATCTCATAGGAGTTGTGAGTAAGAAGATATCCCACTTTCTATCTAGATGATTCCAGATTAGCCTGTTTAGACATATGGCAATATCTTCATGATTCTTATCAAACCAGGATGAACCACGATCTAAAAAATTTTATTTGGAACCACTATTCAGTGGAGAATAACCAGGAAGTTAAATAAATCTCATAAAAGTTGTGAGGAATAAGATATCCCACATTCTATGCAAATGATTCCAGATTAGCCTGTTCGGACATATGGCAATAGCTTCATGATTCTTATCAAACCAGGATGAACCACGATCTAAGAAGCTTTATTTGGAACCACTAATCAGTGGAGAATAACCAGGAAGTTGAATAAATCTCATAAGTGTTGTGAGCAAGAAGATATCCCACCTTCTATCCAGATGATTCCAGATTAGCCTGTTCGGACATATGCCATTATCTTCATGATTCTTATCAAACGAGGATGAACCACGATCTAAGAAGCTTTATTTGGAACCAATAATCAGTGGAGAATAACCAGGAAGTTGAATAAATCTCATAGGAGTTGTGAGTAAGAAGATATCCCACTTTCTATCAAGATGATTCCAGATTAGCATGTTCAGACATATGGCAATATCCTCATGATTCTTATCAAACCAGGATGAACCACGATCTAAGAAACTTTATATGGAACCACTAATCAGTGGAGAATAACCAGGAAGTTTAATAAATCTCATAAGTTTTGTGAGCAAGAAGATTTCCCACCTTCTATCCAGATCATTCAAGATTAGCCTGTTTGGACATATGCCATTATCTCCATGATTCTTATCAAACCAGGATGAACCACGATCTAAGAAGCTTTAGTTAGAACCACTAATCAGTGGAGAATAACCAGGAAGTTGAATAAATATCATAGGAGTTGTGAGTAAGAAAATATCCCACTTTCTATCCAGATGATTCCAGATTAGCCTGTTCGGACATATGGCAATATCTTCATGATTCTTTTCAAACGAGGATGAACCAGGATCTAAGAAGCTTTATTTGGAACCACTAATCAGTGGAGAATAACCAGGAAGTTGAATAAATCTCATAAGTGTTGTGAGCAAGAAGGTATCCCACCTTCTATCCAGATGATTCCAGATTAGCTTGTTCGGACATATGCAATTATCTTCATGATTCTTATCAAACCAGGATGAACCACGATCTAAGAAGCTTTATTTGGAACTACTAATCAGTGGAGAATAACCAGGAAGTTGAATAAATCTCCTAAGTGATGTGAGCAAGAAGATATCCCACCTTCTATCCAAATGATTCCAGATTAGCATGCTCGGAAATATGTCATTATCTTGATGATTCTTATCAAACCAGGATGAACCACAATCTAAGAATCTTTATTTGGAACCACTAATCAGTGGAGAATAACCAGGAAGTTGAATAAATCTCATAGGAGTTGTGATTAAGAAGATATCCCACTTTCTATACAGATGATTCCAGATTAGGTTGTCCGGACATATGGCAATATCTTCATGATTCTTATCAAACCAGGATGAACCAATATGTAAGAAGCTTGATTGGGAACCACTAATCAATGGAGAATAACCAGGAAGTTGAATTAATCTCATAGGAGTTGTGAGTAAGAAGATATCCCACTTTCTATCCAGATGATTCCATATTAGCATGTTCGGACATATGCCATTATCTTCATGATTCTTATCAAACCAGGATGAACAACGATCTAAGAAGCTTTATTTGGAACCACTAATCAGTGGAGAATAACCAGAAAGTTGAATAAATCTCATAACTATTGTGAGTAAGAAGATATCCCACCTTCTATCCAGATGATTCCAGATTAGCCTGTTCGGACATATGCCATTATCTTCATGATTCTTATCAAACCAGGATGAGCCAGGATCTAAGAAGATTTATTTGGAACCACTAATCAGTGGAGAATAACCAGGAAGTTAAATAAATCTCATAGGAGTTGTGAGGAAGAAGATATCCCACTTTCTATTCAGATTAGCCTGTTCGGACATATGGCAATATCTTCATGATTCTTATCAAACCAGGATGAACCACGATCTAAATAGCTTTATTTGGTACCACTATTCAGTGGAGAATAACCAGAAAGTTAAATAAATCTCATAGGAGTTGTGAGCAAGAAGATATCCCACTTTCTATCCAAATGATTCCAGATTAGCATGTTCGGACATATGGCAATATCTTCATGATTCTTATCAAACCAGGATGAACCACGATCTAAGAAGCTTTATTTGGAACCACTAATCAGTGGAGAAGAACCAGGAAGTTGAATAAGTCTCATAGGAGTAGTGAGTAAGAAGATATCCCACTTTCTATCCAGATGATTCCAGATTAGCCTGTTCGAACATATGCCATTATCTTCATGATTCTTATCAAACCAGGATGAACCACGATCTAAATAGCTTTATTTGGTACCACTATTCAGTGGAGAATAACCAGAAAGTTAAATAAATCTCATAGGAGTTGTGAGTAAGAAGATATCCCACTTTCTATCCAGATGATTCAAGATTAGCCAGTTCGGACATATGACAATATCTTCATGATTCTTATCAAACCATGATGAACCACGATCTAAGAAGCTTTATTTGGAACCACTAATCAGTGGAGAATAACCAGGAAGTTGAATAAAGCTCATAAGTGTTGTGAGCAAGAAGATATCCCACCTTTTATCCAAATGATTCCAGATTAGCCTGTTCGGACATATGCCATTATCTTCATGATTCTTATCAAACCAGGAAGAACCACGATCTAAGAAGCTTTATTTGGAACCACTAATCAGTGGAGAATATCCAGGAAGTTGAATAAATCTCATAATTGTTGTGAGCAAGAAGATATCCCACCTTCTATCCAAATGATTCCAGATTAGCCTGTTCAGACATATGGCAATATCTTCATGATTCTTATCAAACCAGGATGAAACACGATCTAAGAAACTTTATTTGGAACCAATAATCAGTGGAGAATAACCAGGAAGTTAAATAAATCTCATAGGAGTTCTGAGTAAGAAGATATCCCACCTTCTATCCAGATGATTCCAGATTAGCTTGTTCGGACATATGCCATTATCTTCATGATTCTTATCAAACCAGGATGAGCCAGGATCTAAGAAGATTTATTTGGAACCACTAATCAGTGGAGAATAACCAGGAAGTTAAATAAATCTCATAGGAGTTGTGAGGAAGAAGATATCCCACTTTCTATCCAGATTAGCCTGTTCAGACATATGGCAATATCTTCATGATTCTTATCAAACCAGGATGAACCACGATCTAAGAAGCTTTAGTTGGAACCACTAATCAGTGGAGAATAACCAGGAAGTTGAATAAATCTCATAAGTGTTGTGAGCAAGAAGATATCCCACCTTCTATTCAGATGATTCCAGATTAGCCTGTTCGGACATATGCCATTATCTTCATGATTCTTATCAAACCAGGATAAACCACGATCTAAGAAGATTTATTTGGAACCACTATTCAGTGGAGAATAACCAGGAAGTTAAATAAATCTCATAGGAGTTGTGAGGAAAAAGATATCACACTTTCTATCCAGATTAGCCTGTTCGGACATATGGCAATATCTTCATGATTCTTATCAAACAAGGATGAACCAGGATCTAAGAAGCTTTAGTTGGAACCACTAATCAGTGGAGAATAACCAGGAAGTTGAATAAATCTCATAAGTGTTGTGAGCAAGAAGATATCCCACCTTCTATCCAGATGATTCCAGATTAGCTTGTTCGGACATATTCAATTATCTTCATGATTCTTATCAAACCAGGATGAACCACGATCTAAGAAGCTTTATTTGGAACCACTAATCAGTGGAGAATAACCAGGAAGTTGAATAAATCTCATAAGTGATGTGAGCAAGAAGATATCCCACCTTCTCTCCAAATGATTCCAGATTAGCATGTTCGGAAATATGCCATTATCTTCATGATTCTTATCAAACCAGGATGAACCACGATCTAAGAATCTTTATTTGGAACCACTAATCAGTGGATCATAACCAGGAAGTTGAATAAATCTCATAGGAGTTGTGATTAAGAAGATATCCCACTTTCTATACAGATGATTCCAGATTAGGTTGTTTGGACATATGGCAATATCTTCATGATTCTTATCAAACCAGGATGAACCAATATGTAAGAAGCTTGATTGGGAAACACTAATCAGTGGAGAATAACCAGGAAGTTGAATAAATCGGAGTTGTGAGTAAGAAGATATCCCACTTTCTATCCAGATGATTCCAGATTAGCATGTTCGGACATATGCCATTATCTTCATGATTCTTATCAAACCAGGATGAACCACGATCTAAGAAGCTTTATTTGGAACCACTAATCAGTGGAGAATAACCAGAAAGTTGAATAAATCTCATAACTATTGTGAGTAAGAAGATATCCCACCTTCTATCCAGATGATTCCAGATTAGCCTGTTCGGACATATGCCATTATCTTCATGATTCTTATCAAACCAGGATGAGCCAGGATCTAAGAAGATTTATTTGGAACCACTATTCAGTGGAGAATAACCAGGAAGTTAAATAAATCTCATAGGAGTTGTGAGGAAGAAGATATCCCACTTTCTATCCAGATTAGCCTGTTCGGACATATGGCAATATCTTCATGATTCTTATCAAACCAGAATGAACCACGATCTAAGAAGCTTTAGTTGGAACCACTAATCAGTGGAGAATAACAGGAAGTTGAATAAATCTCATAAGTGTTGTGAGCAAGAAGATATCCCACCTTCTATCCAGATGATTCCAGATTAGCCTGTTCAAAGTTTTATTTGGAACCACTAATCAGTGGAGAATAACCAGGAAGTTGAATAAATCTCATAGGAGTTGTGAGTAAGAAGATATCCCACTTTCTATCCATATGATTCCAGATTAGCCTGTTCGGACATATGGCAATATCTTCATGATTCTTATCAAACGAGGATGAACCAGGATCTAAGAAGCTTTATTTGGAACCACTAATCAGTGGAGAATAACCAGGAAGTTGAATAAATCTCATAAGTGTTGTGAGCAAGAAGATATCCCACCTTCTATCCAGATGATTCCAGATTAGCTTGTTCGGACATATGCAATTATCCTCATGATTCTTATCAAACCAGGATGAACCACGATCTAAGAAGCTTTATTTGGAACCACTAATCAGTGGAGAATAACCAGGAAGTTGAATAAATCTCATAAGTGATGTGAGCAAGAAGATATCCCACCTTCTATCCAAATGATTCCAGATTAGCATGTTCGGAAATATGCCATTATCTTCATGATTCTTATCAAACCAGGATGAACCACGATCTAAGAATCTTTATTTGGAACCACTAATCAGTGGAGAATAACCAGGAAGTTGAATAAATCTCATAGGAGTTGTGATTAAGAAGATATCCCACTTTCTATACAGATGATTCCAGAATAGGTTGTTCGGACATATGGCAATATCTTCATGATTCTTATCAAACCAGGATGAACCAATATGTAAGAAGCGTGATTGGGAACCACTAATCAGTGGAAAATAACCAGGAAGTTGAATAAATCGGAGTTGTGAGTAAGAAGATATCCCACTTTCTATCCAGATGATTACAGATTAGCATGTTCGGACATATGCCATTATCTTCATGATTCTTATCAAACCAGGATGAACCACGATCTAAGAAGCTTTATTTGGTACCACTATTCAGTGGAGAATAACCAGAAAGTTAAATAAATCTCATAGGAGTTGTGAGTAAGAAGATATCCCACTTTCTATCCAGATGTTTCCAGATTAGCCAGTTCGGACATATGGCAATATCTTCATGATTCTTATCAAACAATGATGAACCACGATCTAAGAAGCTTTATTTGGAACCACTAATCAGTGGAGAATAACCAGGAAGTTGAATAAAGCTCATAAGTGTTGTGAGCAAGAAGATATCCCACCTTTTATCCAAATGATTCCAGATTAGCCTGTTCGGACATATGCCATTATCTTCATGATTCTTATCAAACCAGGAAGAACCACGATCTAAGAAGCTTTATTTGGAACCACTAATCAGTGGAGAATATCCAGAAAGTTGAATAAATCTCATAATTGTTGTGAGCAAGAAGATATCCCACCTTCTATCCAAATGATTCCAGATTAGCCTGTTCAGACATATGGCAATATCTTCATGATTCTTATTAAACCACGATGAACCACGATCTAAGAAGTTTTATTTGGAACCACTAATCAGTGGAGAATAACCAGGAAGTTGAATAAATCTCATAGGAGTTGTGAGTAAGAAGATATCCCACTTTCTATCCACATGATTCCAGATTAGCCTATTCGGACATATGTCATTATCTTCATGATTCTTATCAAACCAGGATGAACCACGATCTAAGAAGCTTTATTTGGAACCACTAATCAGTGGAGAATATCCAGGAAGTTGAATAAATCTCATAGGAGTTGTGAATAAGAAGATATCCCACTTTCTATCCAGATGATTCCAGATTAGCCTTTTCAGACATATGACAATAACTTCATGATTCTTATCAAACTAGGATGAACCACGATCTAAGAAGCTTTATTTGGAACCACTAATCAGTGTAGAATAACCAGGAAGTTGAATAAATCTCATAACTGTTGTCAGTAACAAGATATCCCACCTTCTATCCAGATGATTCCAGATTAGCTTGTTCGGACATATGCCATTATCTTCATGATTCTTATCAAACCAGGATGAACCACGATCTAAGAAGCTTTATTTGGAACCACTAATCAGTGGAGAATAACCAGGAAGTTGAATAAATGTCATAGGAGTTGTGAGTAAGAAGATATCCCACTTTCTATCCAGATGATTCCAGATTAGCATGTTCGGACATATGGCAATATCTTCATGATTCTTATCAAACCAGGATGAACCACAATCTAAGAAGCTTTATTTGGAACCACTAATCAGTGGAGAATAACCAGGAAGTTGAATAAGTCTCATAGGAGTTGTGAGTAAGAAGATATCCCACTTTCTATCCAGATGATTCCAGATTAGCCTGTTCGGACATATGGCAATATCTTCATGATTCTTATTAAACCACGATGAACCACGATCTAAGAAGTTTTATTTGGAACCACTAATCAGTGGAGAATAACCAGGAAGTTGAATAAATCTCATAAGTGTTGTGAGCAAGAAGATATCCCACTTTCTATCCAGATGTTTCCAGATTAGCCAGTTCGGACATATGGCAATATCTTCATGATTCTTATCAAACAATGATGAACCACGATCTAAGAAGCTTTATTTGGAACCACTAATCAGTGGAGAATAACCAGGAAGTTGAATAAAGCTCATAAGTGTTGTGAGCAAGAAGATATCCCACCTTTTATCCAAATGATTCCAGATTAGCCTGTTTGGACATATGCCATTATCATCATGATTCTTATCAAACCAGGAAGAACCACGATCTAAGAAGCTTTATTTGGAACCACTAATCAGTGGAGAATATCCAGAAAGTTGAATAAATCTCATAATTGTTGTGAGCAAGAAGATATCCCACCTTCTATCCAAATGATTCCAGATTAGCCTGTTCAGACATATGGCAATATCTTCATGATTCTTATTAAACCACGATGAACCACGATCTAAGAAGTTTTATTTGGAACCACTAATCAGTGGAGAATAACCAGGAAGTTGAATAAATCTCATAGGAGTTGTGAGTAAGAAGATATCCCACTTTCTATCCACATGATTCCAGATTAGCCTATTCGGACATATGTCATTATCTTCATGATTCTTATCAAACCAGGATGAACCACGATCTAAGAAGCTTTATTTGGAACCACTAATCAGTGGAGAATAACCAGGAAGTTGAATAAATCTCATAGGAGTTGTGAATAAGAAGATATCCCACTTTCTATCCAGATGATTCCAGATTAGCCTTTTCAGACATATGACAATAACTTCATGATTCTTATCAAACTAGGATGAACCACGATCTAAGAAGCTTTATTTGGAACCACTAATCAGTGTAGAATAACCAGGAAGTTGAATAAATCTCATAACTGTTGTCAGTAACAAGATATCCCACCTTCTATCCAGATGATTCCAGATTAGCTTGTTCGGACATATGCCATTATCTTCATGATTCTTATCAAACCAGGATGAACCACGATCTAAGAAGCTTTATTTGGAACCACTAATCAGTGGAGAATAACCAGGAAGTTGAATAAATGTCATAGGAGTTGTGAGTAAGAAGATATCCCACTTTCTATCCAGATGATTCCAGATTAGCATGTTCGGACATATGGCAATATCTTCATGATTCTTATCAAACCAGGATGAACCACAATCTAAGAAGCTTTATTTGGAACCACTAATCAGTGGAGAATAACCAGGAAGTTGAATAAGTCTCATAGGAGTTGTGAGTAAGAAGATATCCCACTTTCTATCCAGATGATTCCAGATTAGCCTGTTCGGACATATGGCAATATCTTCATGATTCTTATTAAACCACGATGAACCACGATCTAAGAAGTTTTATTTGGAACCACTAATCAGTGGAGAATAACCAGGAAGTTGAATAAATCTCATAAGTGTTGTGAGCAAGAAGATATCCCACCTTCTATCCAGATGATTCCAGATTAGCCTGTTCGGACATATGCCATTATCTTCATGATTCTTATCAAACCAGGATAAACCACGATCTAAGAAGCTTTATTTGGAACCACTTATCAGTGGAGAATAACCAGGAAGTTGAATAAATTTCATAGGAATTGTGAGTAAGAAGATATCCCACTTTCTATCCAGATGATTCCCGATTAGCCTGTTCAGACATATGGCAATATCTTCATGATTCTTATCAAACCAGGATGAAACACGTTCTAAGAAGCTTTATTTGGAACCAATAATCAGTGGAGAATAACCAGGAAGTTAAATAAATCTCATAGGAGTTGTGAGTAAGAAGATATCCCACTTTCTATCCAGATGATTCCAGATTAGCCTGTTCAGACATATGGCAATATCTTCATGATTCTTATCAAACCAGATGAACCACGATCTAAGAAACTTTATTTGGAACCACTAATCAGTGGAGAATAACCAGGAAGTTGAATAAATCTCATAACTGTTGTGAGTAAGAAGATATCCCACCTTCTATCCAGATGATTCCAGATTAGCCTGTTCGGACATATGCCATTATCTTCATGATTCTTATCAAACCAGGATGAACCAATATAAAATAAGCTTGTTTGGGAACCACTAATCAGTGGAGAATAACCAGGAAGTTGAATAAATCTCATAAGTGTTGTGAGCAAGAAGATATCCCACCTTCTATCCAAATGATTCCAGATTAGCCTGTTCGGACATATGCCATTATCTTCATGATTCTTATCAAACCAAGACGAACCACGATCTAATAAGCTTTATTTGGAACCACTAATCAGTGGAGAATAACCAGGAAGTTGAATAAATCTCATAGGAGTTGTGAGTAAGAAGATATCCCACTTTCTATCCACATGATTCCAGATTAGCATGTTCGGACATATGGTAATATCCTCATGATTCTTATCAAACCAGTATGAACCAATATGTAAGAAACTTGATTGGGAACCACTAATCAGTGGAGAATAACCAGGAAGTTGAATAAATCTCATAGGAGTTGTGAGTAAGAAGATATCCCACTTTCTATCCAGATGATTCCAGATTAGCCTGTTTAGACATATGGCAATATCTTCATGATTCTTATCAAACCAGGATGAACCACGATCTAAGAAATTTTATTTGGAACCACTATTCAGTGGAGAATAACCAGGAAGTTAAATAAATCTCATAAAAGTTGTGAGGAATAAGATATCCCACTTTTTATGCAAATGATTCCAGATTAGCCTGTTCGGACATATGGCAATAGCTTCATGATTCTTATCAAACCAGGATGAACCACGATCTAAGAAGCTTTATTTGGAACCACTAATCAGTGGAGAATAACCAGGAAGTTGAATAAATCTCATAAGTGTTGTGAGCAAGAAGATATCCCACCTTCTATCCAGATGATTCCAGATTAGCCTGTTCGGACATATGCCATTATCTTCATGATTCTTATCAAACGAGGATGAACCACGATCTAAGAAGCTTTATTTGGAACCAATAATCAGTGGAGAATAACCAGGAAGTTGAATAAATCTCATAGGAGTTGTGAGTAAGAAGATATCCCACTTTCTATCCAGATGATTCCAGATTAGCATGTTCAGACATATGGCAATATCTTCATGATTCTTATCAAACCAGGATGAACCACGATCTAAGAAACTTTATATGAAACCACTAATCAGTGGAGAATAACCAGGAAGTTTAATAAATCTCATAAGTTTTGTGAGCAAGAAGATTTCCCACCTTCTATCCAGATGATTCAAGATTAGCCTGTTTGGACATATGCCATTATCTCCATGATTCTTATCAAACCAGGATGAACCACGATCTAAGAAGCTTTAGTTGGAACCACTAATCAGTGGAGAATAACCAGGAAGTTGAATAAATATCATAGGAGTTGTGAGTAAGAAAATATCCCACTTTCTATCCAGATGATTCCAGATTAGCCTGTTCGGACATATGGCAATATCTTCATGATTCTTTTCAAACGAGGATGAACCAGGATCTAAGAAGCTTTATGTGGAACCACTAATCAGTGGAGAATAACCAGGAAGTTGAATAAATCTCATAAGTGTTGTGAGCAAGAAGGTATCCCACCTTCTATCCAGATGATTCCAGATTAGCTTGTTCGGACATATGCAATTATCTTCATGATTCTTATCAAACCAGGATGAACCACGATCTAAGAAGCTTTATTTGGCACCACTAATCAGTGGAGAATAACCAGGAAGTTGAATAAATCTCATAAGTGATGTGAGCAAGAAGATATCTCACCTTCTATCCAAATGATTCTAGATTAGCATGTTCGGAAATATGCCATTATCTTCATGATTCTTATCAAACCAGGATGAACCACGATCTAAGAATCTTTATTTGGAACCACTAATCAGTGGAGAATAACCAGGAAGTTGAATAAATCTCATAGGAGTTGTGATTAAGAAGATATCCCACTTTCTATACAGATGATTCCAGAATAGGTTGTTCGGACATATGGCAATATCTTCATGATTCTTATCAAACCAGGATGAACCAATATGTAAGAAGCGTGATTGGGAACCACTAATCAGTGGAAAATAACCAGGAAGTTGAATAAATCGGAGTTGTGAGTAAGAAGATATCCCACTTTCTATCCAAATGATTACAGATTAGCATGTTCGGACATATGCCATTATCTTCATGATTCTTATCAAACCAGGATGAACCACGATCTAAGAAGCTTTATTTGGTACCACTATTCAGTGGAGAATAACCAGAAAGTTAAATAAATCTCATAGGAGTTGTGAGTAAGAAGATATCCCACTTTCTATCCAGATGTTTCCAGATTAGCCAGTTCGGACATATGGCAATATCTTCATGATTCTTATCAAACCATGATGAACCACGATCTAAGAAGCTTTATTTGGAACCACTAATCAGTGGAGAATAACCAGGAAGTTGAATAAAGCTCATAAGTGTTGTGAGCAAGAAGATATCCCACCTTTTATCCAAATGATTCCAGATTAGCCTGTTCGGACATATGCCATTATCTTCATGATTCTTATCAAACCAGGAAGAACCACGATCTAAGAAGCTTTATTTGGAACCACTAATCAGTGGAGAATATCCAGAAAGTTGAATAAATCTCATAATTGTTGTGAGCAAGAAGATATCCCACCTTCTATCCAAATGATTCCAGATTAGCCTGTTCGAACATATGCCATTATCTTCATGATTCTTATCAAACCAGGATGAACCACGATCTAAGAAGCTTTATTTGGAACCACTATTCAGTGGAGAATAACCATGAAGTTAAATAAATCTCATAGGAGTTGTGAGTAAGAAGATATCCCACTTTCTATCCAAATGATTCCAGATTAGCCTGTTCGGACATATGCCATTATCTTCATGATTCTTATCAAACCAGGAAGAACCACGATCTAAGAAGCTTTATTTGGAACCACTAATCAGTGGAGAATATCCAGAAAGTTGAATAAATCTCATAATTGTTGTGAGCAAGAAGATATCCCACCTTCTATCCAAATGATTCCAGATTAGCCTGTTCGAACATATGCCATTATCTTCATGATTCTTATCAAACCAGGATGAACCACGATCTAAGAAGCTTTATTTGGAACCACTATTCAGTGGAGAATAACCATGAAGTTAAATAAATCTCATAGGAGTTGTGAGTAAGAAGATATCCCACTTTCTATCCAAATGATTCCAGATTAGCCTGTTCGGACATATGCCATTATCTTCATGATTCTTATCAAACCAGGAAGAACCACGATCTAAGAAGCTTTATTTGGAACCACTAATCAGTGGAGAATATCCAGAAAGTTGAATAAATCTCATAATTGTTGTGAGCAAGAAGATATCCCACCTTCTATCCAAATGATTCCAGATTAGCCTGTTCGAACATATGCCATTATCTTCATGATTCTTATCAAACCAGGATGAACCACGATCTAAGAAGCTTTATTTGGAACCACTATTCAGTGGAGAATAACCATGAAGTTAAATAAATCTCATAGGAGTTGTGAGTAAGAAGATATCCCACTTTCTATCCAAATGATTCCAGATTAGCCTGTTCGGACATATTGCAATATCTTCATGATTCTTATCAAACCACGATGAACCACGATCTAAGAAGCTTTATTTGGAACCACTAATCAGTGGAGAATAACCAGGAAGTTGAATAAATCTCATAAGTGTTGTGAGCAAGAAGATATCCCACCTTCTATCCAGATGATTCCAGATTAGCCTGTTCGGACATATGCCATTATCTTCATAATTCTTATCAAACCAGGATGAACCACGATCTAAGAAGCTTTATTTGGAACCTAATCAGTGGAGAATAACCAGGAAGTTGAATAAATCTCATAAGTGTTGTGAGCAAGAAGATATCCCACCTTCTATCCAGATGATTCCAGATTAGCCTGTTCAGACATATGGCAATATCTTCATGATTCTTATCAAACCAAGATGAACCACGATCTAAGAAAATTTATTTGGAACCACTAATCAGTGGAGAATAACCAGGAAGTTGAATAAATCTCATAGGAGTTGTGAGTAAGAAGATATCCCACTTTCTATCCAGATGATTCCAGATTAGCCTGTTCGGACATATGGCAATATCTTCATGATTCTTATCAAACCAGGATGAACCACGATCTAAGAAGCTTTATTTGGAACCACTAATCAGTGGAGAATAACCAGGAAGTTAAATAAATCTCATAGGAGTTTTGAGGAAGAAGATATCCCACCTTTTATTCAGATGATTCCAGATTAGCATGTTCGGACATATGCCATTATCTTCATGATTCTTATTAAACCAGGATAAACAACGATCTAAGAAGCTTTATTTGGAACCACTATTCAGTGGAGAATAACCAGGAAGTTAAATAAATCTCATTGGAGTTGTGAGTAAGAAGATATCCCACTTTCTATCCAGATGATTCCAGATTAGCCTGTTCGGACCTATGGCAATATCTTCATGATTCTTATCAAACCAGGATGAACAACGATCTAAGAAGCTTTATTTGGAACCACTAATCAATGGAGAATAACCAGGAAGTTGAATAAATCTCATAAGTGTTGTGAGCAAGAAGATATCCCACCTTTTATCCAGATGATTCCATATTAGCCTGTTGGGACATATGCCATTATCTTCATGATTCTTATCAAACCAGGATGAACCACGATCTAAGAAGCTTTATTTGGAACCACTAATCAGTGGAGAATAACCAGGAAGTTGAATAAATCTCAGAAGTGTTGTGAGCAAGAAGATATCTCACCTTCTATCCAAATGATTCCAGATTAGCCTGTTCGGACATATGCCATTATCTTCATGATTCTTATCAAACCAGGATGAACCACGATCTAAGAAGCTTTATTTGGAACCACTAATCAGTGGAGAATAACCAGGAAGTTGAATAAATCTCATAAGTGTTGTGAGCAAGAAGATATTATTTTTAGTAATCTGAGTGTTTATGAAAGGTTGAAAGAGATTTAGAGACTAAGAGAATCAAAGATTGTGAAATAGATTTCTAGATTCAATAGTAACCGCGAGACTTAGAGAGAAAAAGACTCATAACTTCATTAGATTTATTAATGAGGTGAGATTACATATATATAGGAAGGAGAATAAAGAGAGTAATCGACATTAGGTCTAGGCTAAGCACTATTACAATCATGTGTAGTCAAAGGAAGAAGGGAAGCCTTGTTTTAAATGTATGGACCAGGAGCTTCATATGCTTGATACCTTCAGCATATTCTCTTTTACTTTCCAGCCACATCCAGGCTGTCAAAGCGCGCCTCTTCCTCCTTTCTCAACGGTCACTAGACCAGCCTATGCCAAACCTTCCTTGCCGAGTGGAGTCTCTCCAAGTATCACACTTTTACTCCTCTTTAGTTACCTCATAGCTCAGTAACTTTTAGTCACTGTGGTAACTAAAAGTTACTGCTACAGTGAAACTTCTCAAACATAATCTTCTCTTCTCTATCTCACGAATATCATCACCTCATCTCAACACTCCCCCTCAAGCTTGACCATATGAAACAAGTCAAGCTTGGAAAGCCATGAGATCTTCCTCATTAAAAACATCATCAAGGAAAACCCATTGGGACAAAACCTTGATGAGGGAAAAAGAGTGAAGACCTCATAGCTAAGGGGATCAGCTCCTCTTGCTCAAATCAATGAGTCCCAACCTGATATGGATGGACTCCATTGTCTTCTGTCTTGCAGCCTTGGTGAACACATCAGCCAACTGATCTTCACTTCTTGTGTAACATGGTAAGATAACTCCAAGCACAATCATCTGTCTGACCTTGTGGCAATCAACCTCTATATGCTTGGTCCTCTCATGGAACACTGAGTTGGATGCAATGTGGATAGCTGCTTGGTTATCACAATGCATAGTCATTGGTGTAGCTTGATCAATCTCTAGATGCTTCAGAATCCCCTTGATCCATACAAGCTCATTGGTTAGCTTCAGCATGGCTTTGTACTCGGCTTCAGCACTAGAACAAGAGACCACCTTCTGCTTCTTACTCTTCCAAGTAACCAAGTTCCCACCAATGAAAGTACAATAGCCAGTGGTTGATCTTCTATCAGCTCTATCTCCTGCCCAATCAGCATCACAATAGCCCACCACTTTTGTACTCTTGTTGCAACCCATCCAAACTCCAAGACCTTGTGTACCATTCAGATACATCAATAGTCTTTCCACCATGCGCCAGTGATGCTCCTTTGGAGCTTGCATATGCTGGCTTACCTGATTCACAGCAAAGCATAAATCAGGCCAAGTGATTGTCAAGTAGATTAACTTACCAATAAGCTTTCTATAAAGCTTTGGATCATGGAAGAGCTTGCTATCTTAATTCTCCCCCTCACGTGGGATCTTGTACCCATCCTCCATGTGCATCTTAGCCACTTTCCCTCCATATGCACCTGCATCTTTCAAAAGATTAAGTGTATATTTCCTTTGAGAGATAAACAATCCTTCCTTGGCTCTACACAACTCAATACCAAGGAAGTACTTCATCTCTCCTAAGTCTTTAATGTCAAAAACAGATTTGAGAAACTCCTTAGTTGCCTTGATACATGTTTTATCAGAACCAGTGATGATAATATCATCTACATACACAAGGATTACAATGATACCTGAGGGTGTAACCAATGTGAAGAGAGTATGATCAAGTTCTGACTTCCTGAAGCCTCTACCATTCAAGGTTGTGCTCAGTTTGTGGTACCAAGCTCTAGGAGATTGCTTTAGACCATAGATTGCTTTCTTTAATCTCAAGACATTTCCCTTCTTCACTAGGTGCTCAAGACCAGGAGGTGGCAACATATACACTTCATCCTTTAGTTCTCCTTGTAGAAATGCATTCTTGACATCCATTTGCCAAAGATCCCACTCAAGGTTCACTGCCGATGATAAGACTACTCGGATAGTGTGAAGTTTGGCCACTGGTGCAAATGTATCAATGTAGTCTTCTCCATATGTTTGAGTAAACCCTCTTGCCACTAGTCTTGTCTTGCGCCTATCTATCTTCCCATTAGGAAGATACTTAATAGTAAAGATCCATCTACTAGACACAGCTCTCTTGCCCTTTGGTAAAGCACTCTCATACCATGTATCATTATTGATCATGGCATCTGCTTCAGCATTGACTGAGTCTCTCCATTCTTGTATAAGCATTGCTTCTTCATAGCTTCTTGGAACATAACTCTCATCCAAGCTTACTTGAAAAGCACAATGCTCTTCTGGATATTGAGCAAAGGAGCACACAGCCTGAGAAGGATGCTCCACAGCCTGGGCATTGTAGTACACTCTTGTGTTTACCCAGTTGGAAGCATCCCTCTTGACCCTTGTACTCCTTCTCAAGGCTGGTGGTGAGGCATCTTGTGATACTGGCTCGGCTTGCTCTTGTTCTTGTACACTGTCTTGTACACTGTCTTGTACACTCTCACCAGATGCTTCACTACTCTCTTCACTAGTTACTGGCTGACTCTCTTAAGTTCCATTACTAGCTTCCACACCTTGGTCATGAGGACCACTCAAGCTCTCATCTCCACTTGAACTCTCTCCCCCCACATGATCAAGGTTGGAAGTTGTTTGACCCACGGCTTGATCTCTTGGTGGTGTTCTTGTTGTTGATTCCCGAGGCTGATCCTAGGGACATGTTGATTCCAAGACCCTCTAAGATGGTTCTCAATGTAGAATCTCTATATGAGGTAAGATCCTTCAAATCTTCCTGATTCTGCTCCTCATAGTAACCTCTTTCTTCTATAAACTTCACTTCTCTTGATACTAACACTCTTCTTGTGTCAGGATCATAGCACTTGTAACCCTTTTGTGAGGATGAATATCCCACAAACATTGCCTTCATACTTCTAGCTTCCAGCTTGTTTCTCACTTCACTAGGCACCATCACATAGCACAAACATCCAAACACTCTCATATGCTCCAAGGTAGGCTTATAGCGGTTTAATACCTCAAATGGAGCCTGCCTTTTCAAGACTAGTGTAGGAGTTCGGTTGATCAGATAGCATGCTGTGGTCACAGAATCACTCCAAAACCTCTTAGGCACTTTAGACTGAAGCATCAATGTCCTTGCCACCTCCATGAGATGTCTATTCTTCTTTTCAGCTACACCATTTTGTTGTGGTGTATAGGGACAACTCGTTTGATGCAAGATTCCATGAGAAGATAGGTGTTGCTTGAAAGCATGGCCAGTGTACTCTCCACCATTATCAGACCTTAAAATTTTAATCTTGGCATGATATTGGTTAGTCACATAAGCTTGAAAATTTTTAAATGCATCAAGCACCCTATCTTTGGTTGGAATAAGTAGTTAGCCAGGTGTATTTGGATTTTTCATCAATGAAAGAGACATAATACTTATGAGAATCTCTAGACAAGCAAGGAGCAGTCCAAACATCAGAATGAATAAGATCAAAACATTTCTCATAAACAGTAGAAGAGTTTGGAAAGACAGTTTTACAACTGCTTGCCTAAAATACAAGCTTCACAATCATTATTCTCAAAAGAAACACCTGGCAACATCAGTTTAAAAGCCTTATTATGAGGGTGTCTTAGTCTAGCATGCCACAATGCATTTTTACTCAAACCAGAAGCAGAAACAGTAGTAAACGAGCATTTATAGTTTGATATAGGAGCATGATCTTCAAGCAAATACAAGTCACCCTTGGTCACTCCTTTTCCAATCATCTTGCTGCTTTTAATATCCTGAAACTTCACATCATCAGGACTAAAGATAACATTACATTTCAAATCAGTAGCACATCTCTTAACAGATAAAAGATTTGAAGCAAAATCAGGCATATAAAGAGCTTGAGACTCTTTATCAAACAGCTTGAGACTTCCTATTCCTTTAATAGGAATCCTATCACCATTAGCAATCATCACATGACCAGAATGAGGAAGAATGTTCTTAATCAACCTAGTGTCACTTATCATGTGATGAGATGCACCAGAATCAACTATCAATGGCTTTGATGCACAAGACTTAGCAATGAGAGCAAGGATACTAGATGGCTTGAGAGAATGAACATGATCAGTCCTAGCAAGACTAGCAATACTAGAGATATTATGCATGTCTCTTATTCTATCAACCATGCTATCAATGCTACTCATTTCCACAGGATTATCTACCATCCTAGCACCAAAAGAATACCCAAAGTCATTACCAAATTTACCATGATCCTTGAAGTGTTTTATGATTGCATCAAGGTCGGATTTCTTGATGTAATCATCACAAGGGTTGTTGCGGATGGTAGGAGCACCAGAATAGGCCACCAGGGACTTGCCATCTCCACTAGCATCCTGCATAGCCACTTCCTGACTCTTGCTAGTATCAGCTCCACTCGATCCTCCACTTGAGCTATCAGACATGTGAGCCCTTGCTTCTCTGTCCTTCATGAACTTAGCTGGCTTCAAGTGTGGATGGAGAATCCAGCAGCTGCTCTTCTTATGCCCATGCTTCTTGCAGTGATCACAATTGCCATTGAACTTCTCATACTTCCCTTGCACTGCCTTGTTAGCTTGGTGACCATCTCCTGGTTCAGCTTGAACTGCTTGGTTAGCTAGAGACATCTCTCCCTTCTTCCCAAATAGCCAAATAGAACCTTGTTCTTTTTGAATCCGGGAACACACCTCCTCAAGGTTTGGCAGATCATCCTCTCTTAGTAACTTCAATATCAATCCATTGTAGGCCGGGTTCAGGGTAAGGAGCAAGCCAAAGACCTTGTCTTGCTCTCTTCTCTTGTTAAGCTCATCAGCATCTAGAGTACTCGGCCTCAACATCTCCAACTCAGACCAGAGTGATCTGAACCTTCCTAAGTGTTTAGTGAACTCCATATCCTCTTGTACAAGCAGATTGATAGCTTGCTTGATCTCAAATACTCGGCTCAGGTTTGATGTGTTGCCATACACCTTCTTCAGGGTATCCCACAGCTCCTTGACTGTTTCACAGTAGCTATATGCTTCTAGTATAGCCGGCTCAAGGGATGCATGGAGAACAGACATCACCAACATGTCTTCTTGTTCCCACTTCTCAAGCGCATCACTTGAGGTTTCTTCTCCCTCTTTTCCTTGAGTAAGAAGCTTTGGAGGATCTCCTGGTATGATATGCTTCCAGAGACCCTTGCATCCAACTGTGGTTCTCACCATCCGAGACCACACCAAGTAGTTTTTTCCCTTGAAGCAAACCGCCACCTTCATATTGTTGTATCCACCACTTTCCATCTTGAAAGTCGACACCTTTAGACTTCAACTAACACTTCTCGAGCTTGTAAACACCTGAACAATACTCAACAATCCCAGACTTGTACTCACAACTCCACACACAAGAGAAATTAACAAGCTTTCAAGTTGCCCGCAAACACAACTAAGAACACTAACTTTTCCTTGGATCTTCACTAAGGAATCACCAAAGAAACTAAAAGTGTTTAACAAGTAACCGCAAGAACACACCAAGAACACAAACCTCTCTTTGGATCTTCACTAGGAATCACCAAAGAGTCTTCTCAAACTCAGATTGTCTTCAACCTGGCTCTGATACCAAATTATTTTTAGTAATCTGAGTGTTTATGAAAGGTTGAAAGAGATTAAGAGACTAAGAGAATCAAAGATTGGTGAAATAGATTTCTAGATTCAATAGTAACCGCGAGACTTAGAGAGAAAAAGACTCATAACTTCATTATCTTTATTAATGAGGTGAGATTACATATATATAGGAAGGAGAATAAAGAGAGTAATCGACATTAGGTCTAGGCTAAGCACTATTACAATCATGTGTAGTCAAAGGAAGAAGGGAAGCCTTGTTTGAAATGTATGGACCAGGAGCTTCACATGCTTGATACCTTCAGCATATTCCCTTTTACTTTCCAGCCACATCCAGGCTGTCAAAGCGCGCCTCTTCCTCCTTTCTCAACGGTCACTAGACCAGCCTATGCCAAACCTTCCTTGCCGAGTGGAGTCTCTCAAAGTATCACACTTTTACTCCTCTTTAGTTACCTCATAGCTCAGTAACTTTTAGTTACTGTGGTAACTAAAAGTTACTGCTACAGTGAAACTTCTCAAACATAATCTTCTCTTCTCTATCTCATGAATATCATCACCTCATCTCAACAGAAGATATCCCACCTTCTATTCAGATGATTCCATATTAGCCTGTTCGGACATATGCCATTATCTTCATGATTCTTATCAAACCAGGATAAACCACGATCTAAGAAGCTTTATTTGGAACCACTATTCAGTGGAGAATAACCAGGAAGTTAAATAAATCTCATAGGAGTTGTGAGTAAGAAGATATCCCACTTTCTATCCAGATGATTCCAGATTAGCCTGTTCGGACATATGACAATATCTTCATGATTCTTATCAAACCAGGATGAACCACGATCTAAGAAGCTTTATTTGGAACCACTAATCAGTGGAGAATAACCAGGAAGTTAAATAAATCTCATAGGAGTTGTGAGTAAGAAGATATCCCACTTTCTATCCAGATGATTCCAGATTAGCCTGTTCGGACATATGGCAATATCTTCATGATTCTTATCAAACCAGGATGAACCACGATCTAAGAAGCTTTATTTGGAACCACTAATCAGTGGAGAATAACCAGGAAGTTGAATAAATCTCATAAGTGTTGTGAGCAAGAAGATATCCCACCTTTTATCCAGATGATTCCAGATTAGCCTGTTGGGACATATGCCATTATCTTCATGATTCTTATCAAACCAGGATGAACAATGATCTAAGAAGATTTATTTGGAACCACTATTCAGTGGAGAATAACCAGGAAGTTAAATAAGTCTCATAAGAGTTGTGATTAAGAAGATATCCCACCTTCTATCCAAATGATTCCAGATTAGCCTGTTCGGACATATGCCATTATCTTCATGATTCTTATCAAACCAGGATGAACCACAATCTAAGAAGCTTTATTTGGAACCACTAATCAGTGGAGAATAACCAGGAAGTTAAATAAATCTCATAGGAGTTGTGATTAAGAAGATATCACACTTTCTATCCAAATGATTCCAGATTAGCCTATTCGGACATATGGCAATATCTTCATGATTCTTATCAAACCAGGATGAACCAATATGTAGGAAGCTTGATTGGGAACCACTAATAAGTGGAGAAAAACCAGGAAGTTGAATAAATCTCATAGGAGTTGTGAGTAAGAAGATATCCCACTTTCTATCAAGATGATTTCAGATTAGCATGTTCGGACATATGCCATTATCTTCATGATTCTTATCAAATCAGGATAAACCACGATCTAAGAAGCTTTATTTGGAACCACTATTCAGTGGAGAATAACCAGGAATTTAAATAAATCTCATAGGAGTTTTTAGGAAGAAGATATCCCACTTTCTATCAAGATGATTCCAGATTAGCATGTGCGGACATATGCCATTATCTTCATGATTCTTATCAAACCAGGATGAACCACGATCTAAGAAGCTTTATTTGAAACCACTAATCAGTGGAGAATAACCAGGAAGTTAAATAAATCTCATAGGAGTTGTGAGTAAGAAGATATCCCACTTTCTATCCAGATGATTCTAGATTAGCCTGTCCGGACATATGGCAATATCTTCATGATTCTTATCAAACCAGGATGAACCACGATCTAAGAAGATTTATTTGGAACCACTATTAAGTGGGGAATAACCAGGAAGTTAAATAAATCTTATAGGAGTTGTGAGTAAGAAGATATCCCACTTTCTATCCAGATGATTCCAGATTAGCCTGTTCGGACTAATGGCAATAGCTTCTTGATTCTTATCAAAGCAGGATGAACCACGATCTAAGAAGCTTTATTTGGAACCACTAATCAGTGGAGAATAACCAGGAAGTTGATTAAATCTCATAGAAGTTGTGAGTAAGAAGATATCCCACTTTCTATCTAGATGATTCCAGATTAGCCTGTTCGAATATATGCCATTATCTTCATGATTCTTATCAAACCAGGATGAACCACGATATAAGAAGCTTTATTTTGAACCACTAATCAGTGGAGAATAACCAGGAAGTTGAATAAGTCTCATAGGAGTTGTGAGTAAGAAGATATCCCACTTTCTATCCAGATGATTCCAGATTAGCCTGTTCGAACATATGCCATTATCTTCATGATTCTTATCAAACCAGGATGAACCACGATATAAGAAGCTTTATTTGGAACCTCTATTCAGTGGAGAATAACCAGGAAGTTAAATAAATCTCATAGGAGTTGTGAGTAAGAAGATATCCCACTTTCTATCCAGATGATTCCAGATTAGCCTGTTCGGACATATGGCAATATCTTCATGATTCTTATCAAACCACGACGAACCACGATCTAAGAAGCTTTATTTGGAACCACTAATCTGTGGAGAATAATCAGGAAGTTGAATAAATCTCATAAGTGTTGTGAGCAAGAAGATATCCCACCTTCTATCCAGATGATTCCAGATTAGCATGTTCGGACATATGACAATATCTTCATGATTCTTATCAAACCACGATGAACCACGAGCTAAGAAGCTTTATTTGGAACCACTAATCAGTGGAGAATAACCAGGAGTTGAATAAATCTCATAGGTGATATGATCATGGACCAGCATGCTGATCAAGATAAAGAGTTCCAACTAGATAAAGAAGATGGGAAGCCTAAAGATGGTGCAACCAAAGATGATGATGCTTTAGTCATTTCCAATGCCCCCATAACTCGATCCAAAGCTAAGATACTCAAGGAAGCTATTGGAGGATTAATCAAGAAGTGTTTGATGCATGAATAAAGTCTTGAAGGAAGCTTGATACTTCAAGATACACTTATTACCATCCAAGCTATCTCACCATCAAGCTGAGTGTTGTCTAGGCTAGCAAGCTACGTGTGCTCTTTTTCCCTATCTTTGTTTTTGTCCCAATGGGTTTTGCAAAGATAGGTTTTTAACGAGGCCATAGTCTTGCTGCTCAAAACTCCTAGATAATGCTCTCGGACCAACCACATGAAGAACCTTATGTTTTGTTTTATTTCTCTAAAGTATTTATTTCTTTTATTTCGAAAACTCTATCTATGTTGTGTCTTTAATTCTACATTGACTAAATGAGCGTGTTCCTTTTAGTTTGAGTTGATTGGAGCCTGTTCCAAGTCTCTCAATATATATATATATATATATATATATATATATCTATATATATATATCACATATATATATATATATATATATATATATATATATAGATATATATATATATATATATATATATATATATATATATATATATATATATATGTGTGTGTGTGCCGCAACCCTAGTAATCTATCAAGTCTTCTTTTAATCAAAACCTTTGTGTTTTCTTCTCCCTTTGCTTTTGCGAGTTAAGAGAGTGTCTGGTGTGTAGTATCCAGTCTGTTTGTGTGTAATATCCAACGCCCAAGGGTTTTAGAAAGGTGTGTCATATCCGATCTAAGCCTAGGAGTATCAAGGAGCCTTTCCGCAGCCTCTTGTGTCACCATTCGATACACAGCCTTGATAAACTTGAGTCTCTGATTCGTTTATGAAAGGATCTATCCCATACAATCCAGAGAAGGGTCCTAGGATCTCATTAATAGGAGTTGTGAGTAAGAAGATATCCCACTTTCTATCCAGATGATTCCAGATTAGCCTGTTTAGACATATGGCAATATCTTCATGATTCTTATCAAACCAGGATGAACCACGATCTAAGAAACTTTATTTGGAACCAATAATCAGTGGAGAATAACCAGGAAGTTGAATAAATCTCATAGGAGTTGTGAGTAAGAAGATATCACACTTTCTATCCAGATTATTCCAGATTAGCCTGTTCGGACATATGGCAATATCTTCATGATTCTTATCAAACCAGGATAAACCACGATCTAAGAAGCTTTATTTGGAACCACTAATCAGTGGAGAATAACCAGGAAGTTGAATAAATCTCATAACTGTTGTGAGTAAGAAGATATCCCACCTTCTATCCAGATGATTCCAGATTAGCCTGTTCGGACATATGCCATTATCTTCATGATTCTTATCAAACCAGGATGAACCACGATCTAAGAAGCTTTATTTGGAACCACTATTCAGTGGAGAATAACCAGGAAGTTAAATAAATCTCATAGGAGTTGTGCGGAAGAAGATATCCCACTTTCTATCCAGATGATTCCAGATTAGCCTGTTCGGACATATGGCAATATCTTCATGATTCTTATCAAACCAGGATGAACCACGATCTAAGAAGCTTTATTTGGAACCACTAATCAGTGGAGAATAACCAGGAAGTTGAATAAATCTCATAAGTGTTGTGAGCAAGAAGATATCCCACCTTCTATCCAGATTATTCCAGATTAGCCTGTTCGGACATATGCCATTATCTTCATGATTCTTATCAAACCAGGATAAACCACGATCTAAGAAGCTTTATTTGGAACCACTATTCAGTGGAGAATAACCAGGAAGTTAAATAAATCTCATAGGAGTTGTGAGTAAGAAGATATCCCACTTTCTATCGAGATGATTCCAGATTAGCCTGTTCGGACATATGGCAATATCTTCATGATTCTTATCAAACCAGGATGAACCACGATCTAAGAAGCGTTATTTGGAACCACTAATCAGTGGAGAATAACCAGGAAGTTGAATAAATTTCATAAGTGTTGTGAGCAAGAAGATATCCCACCTTTTATCCAGATGATTCCAGATTAGCCTCTTGGGACATATGCCATTATCTTCATGATTCTTATCAAACCAGGATGAACCACGATCTAAGAAGATTTATTTGGAACCACTAATCAAAGGAGAATAACCAGGAAGTTGAATAAATCTCATAAGTGTTGTGAGCAAGAAGATATCCCACCATCTATCCAAATGATTCCAGATTAGCCTGTTCGGACATATGCCATTATCTTCATGATTCTTATCAAACCAGGATGAACCACGATCTAAGAAGCTTTATTTGGAACCACTAATCAGTGGAGAATATCCAGGAAGTTAAATAAATCTCATAGGAGTTGTGATTAACAAGATATCACACTCTCTATCCAGATGATTCCAGATTAGCCAGGATGAACCAATATGTAGGAAACTTGATTGGGAACCACTAATCAGTGGAGAATAGCCAGGAAGTTGAATAAATCTCATAGGAGTTGTGAGTAAGAAGATATCCCACTTTCTATCAAGATGATTCCAGATTAGCATGTTCGGACATATGCCATTATCTTCATGATTCTTATCAAACCAGGATGAACCACGATCTAAGAAGCTTTATTTGGAACAACTATTCAGTGGAGAATAACCAGGAATTTAAATAAATCTCATAGGAGTTTGTGAGCAAGAAGATATCCCACCTTTTATCCAGATGATTCCAGATTAGCATGTTTGGACGTATGCCATTATCTTCATGATTCTTATCAAACCAGGATGAACCAATATGTAAGAAGCTTGATTGGGATCCACTAATCAGTGGAGAATAACCAGGAAGTTGAATAAATCTCATAGGAGTTGTGAATAAGAAGATATCCCACTTTCTATCCAGATGATTCCAGATTAGCCTGTTCGAACATATGCCATTATCTTCATGATTCTTATCACACCAGGATGAACCACGATCTAAGAAGATTTATTTGGAACCACTATTCAGTGGAGAATAACCAGGAAGTTAAACAAATCTCATAGGAGTTGTGAGTAAGAAGATATCCCACTTTCTATCCAGATTAGCCTGTTCGGACATATGGCAATAGCTTCATTATTCTTATCAAACCAGGATGGACCACGATCTAAGAAGCTTTATTTGGAACCACTAATCAGTGGAGAATAACCAGGAAGTTGAATAAATCTCATAGGAGTTGTGAGCAAGAAGATATCCCACCTTCTATCCAGATGATTCCAGATTAGCCTGTTCGGACATATGTATTATTTTTAGTAATCTGAGTGTTTATGAAAGTTTGAAAGAGATTAAGAGACTAAGAGAATTAAAGATTGGTGAAATAGATTTCTAAATTCAATAGTAACCGCGAGACTTAGAGAGAAAAAGACTCATAACTTCATTAGCTTTATTAATGAGGTGAGATTACATATATATAGGAAGGAGAATAAAGAGAGTAATCGACATTAGGTCTAGGCTAAGCACTATTAATCATGTGTAGTCAAAGGAAGAAGGGAAGCCTTGTTTGAAATGTATGGACCAGGAGCTTCACATGCTTGATACCTTCAGCATATTCTCTTTTACTTTCCAGCCACATCCAGGCTGTCAAAGCGCGCCTCTTCCTCCTTTCTCAACGGTCACTAGACCAGCGTATGCCAAACCTTCCTTGCTGAGTGGAGTCTCTCCAATTATCACACTTTTACTCCTCTTTAGTTACCTCATAGCTCAGTAACTTTTAGTTACTGTGGTAACTAAAAGTTACTGCTACAGTGAAACTTCTCAAACATAATCTTCTCTTCTCTATCTCATGAATATCATCACCTCATCTCAACACTCCCCCTCAAGCTTGACCATATGAAACAAGTCAAGCTTGGAAGGCCATGAGATCTTCCTCATTAAAAACCTCATCAATGAAAACCCATTGGGACAAAACCTTGATGAGGGAAAAAGAGTGAAGACCTCATAGCTAAGGGGATCAGCTCCTCTTGCTCAAATCAATGAGTCCCAACCTGATATGGATGGACTCCATTGTCTTCTGTCTTGCAGCCTTGGTGAACACATCAGCCAACTGATCTTCACTTCTTGTGTAACATGGTAAGATAACTCCAAGCACAATCATCTGTCTGACCTTGTGGCAATCAACCTCTATATGCTTGGTCCTCTCATGGAACACTGAGTTGGATGTAATGTGGATAGCTGCTTGGTTATCACAATGCATAGTCATTGGTGTAGCTTGATCAATCTCTAGATGCTTCAGAATCCCCTTGATCCATACAAGCTCATTGGTTAGCTTCAGCATGGCTCTGTACTCGGCTTCAGCACTAGAACAAGAGACCACCTTCTGCTTCTTACTCTTCCAAGTAACCAAGTTCCCACCAATGAAAGTACAGTAGCCAGTGGTTGATCTTCTATCAGCTCTATCTCCTGCCCAATCAGCATCACAATAGCCCACCACTTCTGTACTCTTGTTGCAACCCATCCAAACTCCAAGACCTTGTGTACCATTCAGATACATCAATAGTCTTTCCACCATGCGCCATTGATGCTCCTTTGGAGCTTGCATATGCTGGCTTACCTGATTCACAGCAAAGCATATATCAGGTCGAGTGATTGTCAAGTAGATTAACTTACCAACAAGCTTTCTATAAAGCTTTGGATCATGGAAGAGCTTGCTATCTTCAATCTCCCCCTCACGTGGGACCTTGTACCCATCCTCCATGGGCATCTTAGCCACTTTCCCTCCATATGCACCTGCATCTTTCAAAAGATCAAGTGTATATTTCCTTTGAGAGATAAACAATCCTTCCTTGGCTCTACACAACTCAATACCAAGGAAGTACTTCATCTCTCCTAAGTCTTTAATGTCAAAAACAGATTTGAGAAACTCCTTAGTTGCCTTGATACCTGTTTTATCAGAACCAGTGATGATAATATCATCTACATACACAAGGATTACAATGATACATGAGGGTGTAACCAATGTGAAGAGAGTATGATCAATTTCTGACTTCCTGAAGCCTCTACCATTCAAGGTTGTGCTCAGTTTGTGGTACCAAGCTCTAGGAGATTGCTTTAGACCATAGATTGCTTTCTTTGATCTCAAGACATTTCCCTTCTTCACTAGGTGCTCAAGACCAGGAGGTGGCAACATATACACTTCATCCTCTAGTTCTCCTTGTAGAAATGCATTCTTGACATCCATTTGCCAAAGATCCCACTCAAGGTTCACTGCCAATGATAAGACTACTCGGATAGTGTGAAGTTTGGCCACTGGTGCAAATGTATCAATGTAGTCTTCTCCATATGTTTGTGTAAACCCTCTTGCCACTAGGCTTGTCTTGCGCCTATCTATCTTCCCATTAGGAAGATACTTAATAGTAAAGATCCATCTACTAGACACAGCCCTCTTGCCCTTTGGTAAAGCACTCTCATACCATGTATCATTCTTGATCATGGCATCTGCTTCAGCATTGACTGTCTCTCCATTCTTGTATAAGCATTGCTTCTTCATAGCTTCTTGGAACATAACTCTCATCCAAGCTTACTTGAAAAGCACAATGCTCTTCTGGATATTGAGCAAAGGAGCACACAGTCTGAGAAGGATGCTCCACAGCCTGGGCATTGTAGTACACTCTTGTGTTTACCCAGTTGGAAGCATCCCTCTTGACCCTTGTACTCCTTCTCAAGGCTGGTGGTGAGGCATCTTGTGATACTGGCTCGGCTTGCTCTTGTTCTTTACACTGTCTTGTACATTGTCTTGTACACTCTCACCAGATGCTTCACTACTCTCTTCACTAGTTACTGGCTGACTCTCTTCAGTTCCATTACTAGCTTCCACACCTTGGTCATGAGGACCACTCAAGCTCTCATCTCCACTTGAACTCTCCCCCCCCCCACATGATCAAGGTTGGAAGTTGTTTGACCCACGGCTTGATCTCTTGGTGGTGTTCTTGTTGTTGATTCCCGAGGCTGATCCTGGGACATGTTGATTCCAAGACCCTCTAAGATGGTTCTCAATGTAGAAGCTCTATCTGAGGTAAGATCCTTCAAATCTTCCTGATGCTGCTCCTCATAGTAACCTCTTTCTTCTATAAACTTCACTTCTCTTGATACTAACACTCTTCTTGTGTCAGGATCATAGCACTTGTAACCCTTTTGTGAGGATGAATATCCCACAAATATTTCCTTCATACTTCTAGCTTCCAGCTTGTTTCTCACTTCACTAGGCACCATCACATAGCACAAACATCCAAACACTCTCATATGCTCCAAGGTAGGCTTATAGCGGTTTAATACCTCAAATGGAGCCTGCCCTTTCAAGACTAGTGTAGGAGTTCGGTTGATCAGATAGCATGCTGTGGTCACAGCATCACTCCAAAACCTCTTAGGCACTTTAGACTGAAGCATCAATGTCCTTGCCACCTCCATGAGATGTCTATTCTTCCTTTCAGCTACACCATTCTGTTGTGGTGTATAGGGACAACTCGTTTGATGCAAGATTCCATGAGAAGATAGGTGTTGCTTGAAAGCATGGCCAGTGTACTCTCCACCATTATCAGACCTGAAAATTTAAATCTTGGCATGATATTGGTTAGTCACATAAGCTTGAAAATTTTTAAATGCATCAAGCACCCTATCTTTGGTTGGAATAAGTGCTAGCCAGGTGTATTTGGATTTTTCATCAATGAAAGAGACATAATACTTATGAGAATCTCTAGACAAGCAAGGAGCAGTCCAAACATCAGAATGAATAAGATCAAAACATTTCTCATAAACAGTAGAAGAGTTTGGAAAGACAGTTTTACAATGATTGCCTAAAATACAAGCTTCACAATCATTATTCTCAAAAAAAACACCTGGCAACATCAGTTTAAAAGCCTTATTATGAGGGTGTCCTAGTCTAGCATGCCACAATGCATTTTTACTCAAACCAGAAGCAGAAACAGTAGTAAACGAGCAGCTATAGTTTGAAATAGGAGCAAAATCTTGAAGCAAATACAAGTCACCCTTGGTCACTCCTTTTCCAATTATCTTGCTGCTTTTAATATCCTGAAACTTCACATCATCAGGACTAAAGATAACATTACATTTCAAATCAGTAGCACATCTCTTAACAGATAAAAGATTTGAAGCAAAATCAGGCATATAAAGAGCTTGAGACTCTTTATCAAACAGCTTGAGACTTCCTATTTCTTTAATAGGAATCCTATCACCATTAGCAATCATCACATGACCAGAATGAGGAAGAATGTTCTTAATCAACCTAGTGTCACTTATCATGTGATGAGATGCACCATAATCAACTATCAATGGCTTTGATGCACAAGACTTAGCAATGAGAGCAAGGATACTAGATGGCTTGAGAGAATGAACATGATCAGTCCTAGCAAGACTAACAATACTAGAGATATTATGCATGTCTCTTATTTTGTCAACCATGCTATCAATGCTACTCATTTCCACAGGATTATCTACCATCCTAGCACCAAAAGAATACCCAAAGTCATTACCAAATTTACCATGATCCTTGAAGTGTTTTATGATTGCATCAAGGTCGGATTTCTTGATGTAATCATCACAAGGGTTGTTGCGGATGGTAGGAGCACCAGAATAGGCCACCAGGGACTTGCCATCTCCACTAGCATCCTGCATAGCCACTTCCTGACTCTTGCTAGTACCAGCTCCACTCGATCCTCCACTTGAGCTATCAGACATGTGAGCCCTTGCTTCTCTGTCCTTCATGAACTTAGCTGGCTTCAAGTGTGGATGTAGAATCCAGCAGCTGCTCTTCTTATGACCATGCTTCTTGCAGTGATCACAATTGCCATTGAACTTCTCATACTTCCCTTGCACTGCCTTCTTAGCTTGGTGACCATCTCCTGGTTCAGCTTGAACTGCTTGGTTAGCTAGAGACATCTCTCCCTTCTTCCCAAATAGCCCAATAGAACCTTGTTCTTTTTGAATCCGGGAACACACCTCCTCAAGGTCTGGCAGATCATCCTCTCTTAGTAACTTCAGTATCAATCCATTGTAGGCCGGGTTCAGAGTAAGAAGCAAGCCAAAGACCTTGTCTTGCTCTCTTCTCTTGTTAAGCTCATCAGCATCTAGAGTACTCGGCCTCAACATATTGACAAAGACATCTACATAGACAAGAGAGGAGAGGAGCTGGAAGAATCAGACAGATCCGAGCTTACTTAAATCTCAAGTCATTCCGTACACTTCTTGTCACACAAGGCATCAACACTTAACCTAACTTGCCTTGGGAGTAAAGACAAGTCCAGCCACGCCAATATCAAGTCAAGTGGAGAAGAAGACCGTTGGAGTTAGGCAATGACTAGAAGAATGATTTAAAATAGGAGAAGTCACATGATCTGTTTAAGGAGAGAGCCGTTTATGAAGTGTCACTGTCTCACTGTCTCTCCTTGATCAGATCCCATTGGTTTATTATTCCTTTACTTACATTAGGATTAGTTTATCATATCATTGTGTAGGCAACTTGCCTTTAAATATTGTAACATGTTGCACAAAATAATCAAAGGAAACAGTTCTCCTTTCATCACTCTCTCTCTCTCTCTCGCCAATCACTCTCTCTTTTCTCTCTAGAGTTCTTCACTATGTTCTTGATATTTCTAACATGGTATCAGAGCTATAAGCTCTTGAGAACCTATTTCACTTCCGCAAATCACTCTATTTTAACTCTGTTTATTGATTCAGCAATTTATTTTCTCATTTCTCTCTTCAGATTTCTTTTATCCAGTGGATAATAAATCTGTGTTCTTGAGTGTTCTTGAGTGTTCTTGAATTCTGTTGGTTTTGCTCACTCTTCTCTGTCCCTATTTCTATTTCTTTGAGAGTTTGTCTTGTTTCAAACTTGAATTCTCTCAGTTACAGAGTTGACTTTTCTCAAAACCAGACTTGAAAATTCAAATCCAGTTTGGCGCCTATCATAGAAGATGGAGAGCTACCACCATGTGAAGATTCCAGTCACACTCAAGGGACCAGGAAACTACATTACATGGTCTAGGATGACAATGACAGCCCTTGGAGGAAGAGGACTTTAGCAGCATGTGACTTCAAGCTCAGCTCCAAAGCAAATCACCCAAGGAGAAGATGGCAAGGAGATTGTAGTGGTAGATGAAGGCAAATGGGCTCAGGAAGATCTCATGGTGCTGTCTATCTTGCATAGCTCTCTTGATGGTCCACTTATGGACACTTACTGTCACTGCACAACTCCAAAACAGTTGTGGGATACTTTGCAAAAGGTTTATGACAACACTTCAAACCTCACCATAATCTATGAAGTGAAGAGAGCCATCAACAATTTGCAGCAAGAAGAAGGAGACTTCACCAAACACCTTGGGAAGTACAGCCAGCTATGGTCTGAGCTGGAGATGCTAAGGCCAAGTACCAATGACCCTGAGACACTTGAAGTTAGGCGTGAGCAAGACAAAGTCTTTGGACTACTTCTCACACTCAGTCCAAGCTTCACTGATGTGGTTAGGCACATACTAAGAGACAAGGAGCTTCCAAGCTATGATGAAGTGTGTGCTCAACTACAAAAGGAGATAGGCTCAGATGGACTATTTGGTGGTGGGAAAGGAGACTTGTCTATGGCACACAAGTCTGAGAAGGTGGAAAGTGCTTCAGCCAACAAAGCTCACTTTAAGCCAAGAGGAGGAGGTGACAAGTCAGTAACTTGTGAGCATTGCAAGTATAAAGGACACTCCAAGACCAACTGTTGGATCCTCCATCCTCACCTCAGGCCAGCTTCAGCAAACAAGTACAACCAGGCCAGAGCACATGAAGCAAGAACCCAAGAGCTTCCAGCATCAAACTCCATGCGCATAGGAGATGATGGGAGAGCCTTGGTCTCTACAGCACATACTGGTGGCTCCACCTCTGACGCCATGTCTCAGCCATCCCATGATGATGCGTTCATCAGGAAGTCAGACATTGAGGCCTTGATCAAAGCTCTCAATGCAAATTCTGGTAACCAAAGTATTAATGCCTTAAATTCTATACACAATGCTTCTCACACTGCTAGGCCTTTAATCATTGATTCAGGAGCTTCTCACCATATGATTAGGGATGCTAAACTGATTAGTGATATTAAACCTGCTCTAGGTAGTGTTGTGATTGCAAATGGTGATAGAATTCCAATTGAGGGAGTAGGAAATCTGAACTTGTTTAACAAAGATTCTCAAGCTTTTTATATGCCTGCCTTCACATCAAATTTGTTATATGTTAAAAGAGTTACTAATGACCTGGATTGCAATGTTATTTTCAGTCCTAATGATGTTTGTTTTCAGGATATTAAGACCAGTAAGATGCTGGGAAAAGGTGTGAGCAAGGGAGAGCTTTACTTGCTTGAAGATACCAATTTATCAGATTTATCTACTGCTTTGAATTCTGTTTTAGCTAGTAATGTGTTATGGCATGCTAGATTAGGCCATCCCCATGCTAGAGCTTTAAGCTTATTGTTACCTAATTTATCTTTTCAGAATGAATCTTGTGAGGCTTGTATTCTTGGCAAACATTGCAAATCTGTTTTTCCTCAATCTATGACTGTTTATGAAAATTGTTTTGATCTAGTGCATTCTGATGTGTGGACTGCCCCTTGTGCATCTAGA
Organism: Raphanus raphanistrum subsp. raphanistrum; assembly: GCA_019706035.1. Taxonomy (NCBI): domain Eukaryota; kingdom Viridiplantae; phylum Streptophyta; class Magnoliopsida; order Brassicales; family Brassicaceae; genus Raphanus; species Raphanus raphanistrum. The sequence continues at coordinate 148,370 of JACZFZ010000023.1, read as the reverse complement.
GAAAACCATAAATATTTTGTGACATTCATAGATGAGAAATCAAAATACACTTGGCTCACACTGATTAAAAGCAAAGATAGAGTTTTAGAAGCTTTTATTAACTTCCAAAACTATGTAACTAACCATTTCAATTCCAAGATCAAAATATTTAGGTCTGATAATGGTGGGGAGTATACTAGCAATGCCTTTAAACAACACCTAGCAAAGCATGGCATCATTCATCAAACAAGCTGCCCATACACACCACAACAAAATGGTGTTGCTGAGAGGAAGAATAGACATCTTATGGAGGTTGCCAGGAGCATGATGTTTCATACAAATGTTCCAAAGAGGGTTTGGGGAGATGCTGATATCACAGCTTGCTATCTGATCAACAGGATTCCCACCAAAGTTCTCAAAGATGTCTCTCCCTTTCAGGTATTAAACAAAATCACACCTCCATTAGATCACTTGTGTGTGTTTGGTTGTGTGTGCTATGTCTTGACACCAGGAGAACAGAGAAATAAGCTGGAAGCCAAAAGTGTCAAGGGAATGTTCATAGGCTATACTCACACACAGAAAGGGTACAAGTGCTACATTCCAGATTCAAGAAGAGTTATGGTCTCAAGGGATGTCAAGTTTGTGGAATCTAAGGGGTACTATGATGAGAAGAGCTGGGAAAACCTTAGGGATCTCTCACAAGGACTATCTGATAGAGCAAACAACCTGAGAACCATTATGGAGAGGTTGGGAATCAGCCAACCTCAAAGTAGTGTGGCGCCAGTACCAGCACCATCACCATCTACACCAGCTGCTGCGCATGATGAAGAACCAGCATCAGTTGTGGAGCCAGTCCATCTTGATCCTGAGGGAGGCAGTGAGCATGAATCAACACCAGAAAATGATTCAGCATCAACACATGATCAAGATGAAGCAGAATCTGATGGTGATCAAGGTCAGGAAGAAGCAGTGGTAGAAGAGCAGATTCAACCATTGAGAAGAAGTACCAGAGTGAAGAGAGATCCATCAAATTGGACCAACACCAGAGTATACTTCAACAGCAATGCAGTGGCTCATCCTATCCAAGCAACCTGCTCCTTTGCAAGCTTCCCTCAAGAGCATGTAGCTTTCATCACCAATCTGGATCAAGAATATATTCCAAAGACTTATGAAGAAGCTATGGAGGATGATGAGTGGAGAGAGTCTGTTGGAGATGAAGTTGGAGCCATGATCAGAAATGATACTTGGTATGAGACTGAGTTTCCTAAAGGGAAGAAAGCAGTCACAAGCCGCCTACTCTTCACCATCAAGTACTTAGCCAATGGGAAACCAGAAAGAAAAAAGACAAGGCTAGTTGCAAGAGGATACACCCAAGTATATGGAGAAGACTACCTGGATACTTTTGCACCAGTAGCTAAGCTCCACACCATCAGGATTGTCCTCTCCTTGGCTGTAAACTTGGAATGGGATTTATGGCAAATGGATGTCAAGAATGTCTTTCTACAAGGAGAGCTAGAGGATGAGGTTTACATGAGGCCACCCCCTGGTATGGAAGACATGGTCAAGCCAGGAAATGTTTTAAGATTAAAGAAGGCCATCTATGGATTAAAACAGTCACCAAGAGCCTGGTATCACAAGCTGAGTACAACTCTCAATGGAAGAGGGTTTGTAAAATCAGAAGCTGACCACACTCTCTTCACCCTCACAAGCAAGCAAGGAATTGTGGTGATCCTGATCTATGTGGATGATATCATTATCACAGGAAGCAACAAAGAAGGTATCATCTCTACCAAAGCTTTCCTTAAGTCTAGCTTTGATATTAAAGATTTGGATGAGCTAAAGTACTTTCTAAGGATAGAAATATGCCGCTCTAAAGAGGGGCTTTTCTTATCTCAAAGAAAGTACACACTTGATCTTTTAAATGAGGCAGGAAAGCTTGGAGCAAGAGTAGCTAAGACACCACTTGAAGAGGGTTACAAGGTCTTGCGTGAGGGGGAGTTTGAAGACACACCATTTGGCGATTTCAAACTCTATAGAAGGATGGTTGGGAAGCTGATCTACCTCACTATTACAAGACCAGACATCTGTTTTGCTGTGAACCAAGTTAGCCAGCATATGCAAGCACCAAAAATTCACCATTGGAATATGGTGGAGAGGATCTTGAGATACCTAAGGGAGGCTCCTGGTCAAGGTGTTTGGATGGGTTGCAACAAGAGCACATAAATTGTAGGGTATTGTGATGCAGATTGGGCTGGTGATAGAGTGGACAGGAGGTCTACTACTGGCTATTGCACCTTCATAGGAGGCAATTTGGTTACTTGGAAGAGCAAGAAGCAGAAGGTGGTATCATGTTCAAGTGCTGAGGCAGAATATAGAGCCATGAGGAAGCTGACCAGTGAGCTGATTTGGATCAGGAACCTGCTGAGAGACTTGGGCATTGAAACAAGAACACCAATCACCATGCACTGTGATAACCAGGCAGCCATTCACATAGCTTCAAACTCAGTGTTTCATGAGAGGACAAAGCATATTGAAGTGGATTGTCATAAGGTTAGACAAGCAGTGGAGCAGAAGATCATTCTACCTTGCTACACTAGAAGTGAAGACCAGATAGCTGATATCTTCACCAAAGGAGCAAGCACCAAAGTCTGTGAGTTCATCCATCCAAGATTGGGACTCATAGATTTGTCCAGATCATGATCCCCTTAGCCATGAAACATCTACTCTTTTTCCTTTGTGTGTTTTTGTCCCATTGGGTTTTTCACACAAAGGTTTTAATGAGGGATGTGTTCATTGTTTCCAAGCTCAACCATACTGTATGGTTTAGCTTGAGGGGGAGTATTGACAAAGACATCTAGATAGACAAGAGAGGAGAGGAGCTGGAAGAATCAGACAGATCCGAGCTTACTTAAATCTCAAGTCATTCCGTACACTTCTTGTCACACAAGGCATCAACACTTAACCTAACTTGCCTTGGGAGTAAAGACAAGTCCAGCCACGCCAATATCAAGTCAAGTTGAGAAGAAGACCGTTGGAGTTAGGCAATGACAAGAAGAATGATTTAAAATAGGAGAAGTCACATGATCTCTTTAGGGAGAGAGCCGTTTATGAAGTGTCACTGTCTCACTGTCTCTCTCCTTGATCAGATCCCATTTGTTTATTATTCCTGTACTTACATTAGGAATAGTTTATCATTTCATTGTGTAGGCAACTTGCCTTTAAATATTGTAACATGTTGCACAGAATAATCAAGGGAAACAGTTCTCCTTTCATCACTCTCTCTCTCTCTCTCTCTCTCTCGCCAATCACTCTCTCTTTTCTCTCTAGAGTTCTTCACTCTGTTCTTGATATTTCTAACACAACATCTCCAACTCAGACCAGAGTGATCTGAACCTTCCTAAGTGTTTAGTGAACTCCATATCCTCTTGTACAAGCAGATTGATAGCTTGCTTGATCTCAAACACTCGGCTCAGGTTTGATGTGTTGCCATACACCTTCTTCAGGGTATCCCACAGCTCCTTGTTTGTTTCACAGTAGCTATATGCTTCTAGTATAGCCGGCTCAAGGGATGCATGGAGAACAGACATCACCAACATGTCTTCTTGTTCCCACTTCTCAAGCGCATCACTTGAGGTTTCTTCTCCCTCTTTTCCTTGAGTAAGAAGATTTGGAGGATCTCCTGGTATGATATGCTTCCAGAGACCCTTGCATCCAACTGTGGTTCTCACCATCCGAGACCACACCAAGTAGTTGCTTCCCTTGAAGCAAACCGCCACCTTCATATTGTTGTATCCACCACTTTCCATCTTGAAAGTCGACACCTTTAGACTTCAACTAACACTTCTCGAGCTTGTAAACACCTGAACAATACTCAACAATCCCAGACTTGTACTCACAACTCCACACACAAGAGAAATGAACAAGCTTTCAAGTTACCCGCAAACACAACTAAGAACACTAAATTTTCCTTGGATCTTCACTAAGGAATCACCAAAGAAACTAAAAGTGTTTAACAAGTAACCGCAAGAACACACCAAGAACACAAACCTCTCTTTGGATCTTCACTAGGAATCACCAAAGAGTCTTCTCGAACTCAGATTGTCTTCAACCTGGCTCTGATACCATATTATTTTTAGTAATCTGAGTGTTTATGAAAGGTTGAAAGAGATTAAGAGACTAAGAGAATCAAAGATTGGTGAAATAGATTTCTAGATTCAATAGTAATAAGAGACTAAGAGAATCAAAGATTGGTGAAATAGATTTCTAGATTCAATAGTAACCGCGAGACTTAGAGAGAAAAAGACTCATAACTTCATTAGCTTTATTAATGAGGTGAGATTACATATATATAGGAAGGAGAATAAAGAGAGTAATCGACATTAGGTCTAGGCTAAGCACTATTACAATCATGTGTAGTCAAAGGAAGAAGGGAAGCCTTGTTTGAAATGTATGGGCCAGGAGCTTCACATGCTTGATACCTTCAGCATATTCTCTTTTACTTTCCAGCCACATCCAGGCTGTCAAAGCGCGCCTCTTCCTCCTTTCTCAACGGTCACTAGACCAGCCTATGCCAAACCTTCCTTGCCGAGTGGAGTCTCTCCAAGTATCACACTTTTACTCCTCTTTAATTACCTCATAGCTCAGTAACTTTTAGTTACTGTGGTAACTAAAAGTTACTGCTACAGTGAAACTTCTCAAACATAATCTTCTCTTCTCTATCTCATGAATATCATCACCTCATCTCAACAATATGGCAATATCTTCATGATTCTTATCAAACCATGATGAACCACGATATAAGAAGCTTTATTTGGAACCACTATTCAGTAGAGAATAACCAGGAAGTTAAATAAAACTCATAGGAGTTGTGAGGAAGAAGATATCCCACTTTCGATCCAGATGATTCCAGATTAGCCTGTTCGGACATATGGCAATAGCTTCATGATTCTTATCAAACCAGGACGAACAACGATCTAAGAAGCTTTATTTGGAACCACTAATCAATGGAGAATAACCAGGAAGTTGAATAAATCTCATAAGTGTTGTAAGCAAGAAGATATCCCACCTTCTATCCAGATGATTCCAGATTAGCCTGCTCGGACATATGGCAATATCTTCATGATTCTTATCAAACCAGGATGAACCACGATCTAAGAAGCTTTATTTGGAACCACTAATCAGTGGAGAATAACCAGGAAGTTGAATAAATCTCATAAGTGTTGTGAGCAAGAAGATATCCCACCTTCTATCTAGATGATTCCAGATTAGCATGTTCGAACATATGCCATTATCTTCAGGATTCTTAATGGGTTGTGGAGTGCTTCTAGAAGTAGCACAAAGTTTCCTGGACGCCAGCATTGAGTATGAGATATTATATGCTCCTGATCTTCTAAATAAGGCAAGTCGGGCCACCTTTGACTTGAAAATGACATAACTTCTAAACCATTAATCCTTTTGATATGAAACCAATTCTCCGTGTGCTCTTGTTGAGAGTAGAATCCATTAAAATTAGTTTCGTGAATATCTTCCTCCTGGTTGATGAGATATGGCATTTTTAGTGCACATATGTCCTGGTTGGCGCCTTGGTTAGTTGAGCAGGGTGTTGGGATGACCTCTGGTTCAGCTACTGGTTTGATGGCCTCATCATTCCCTCCCCCTTGTAAAAGTTTTGACCTCAAAACTGGGTAACCTGATACACCACAATAGAGCAAGTCAGGTATCATTCTCTTTTGGGATTCCAAAGCCTTACCTTGATATTGTTTCGGTTTGGGGATGGGTTTTGCATCTGGTGGCTCTTCTTTGAAAAGATGGGAAATGATCACGCCTCTGTACTGGACATGGTCATTGGATTTCTTCTGAGGTTGATGGGATTTCACACTTCTGGTAGTCTCATTGTTTACCATCTTTGGGACTGATTCTCCAAGCAATAAAAGAGTATGTGGTGGGATTTCTTTAAAGCTTTCTTCTTTGCAACCTGAAAAATTCTCAACATTCTGGACAAAGACAAAATGAGTTATATCTGATAGTGAAGTCTCAAAAACATAATGTTTTAGGGTCGGATTTACCATAGGTGCTTCAGCATGATGAAAAATGGTATTCTTCTTTGGACATGCTTGGTTAGATGGCTGCCTTTCTTGCACCTTCTTACCAGTGTTAGTATGTTTTTCTTCTTGCCTCATTCCTGGATCAAAACTTTCTGGCAAAAACAAGTGAATCATATCTGAATAATCAAGTGTAATAGGCTTTTTGAGTTCATAGAAACTTCCCTTGTTTATGCTGAATTTGAAAGACTTTGGTTCAGCATCTCCTTGAACTAATTTCTGGAAAGCATCTATTGAAATCATGGCTAAGGCATCTTGTGGCAAAACTTCATCACGGGTTGGAATGCCTTTTTCTTTGCTTATACCTGGGTAGAAACATCTTGGCAAAGACAAGTGTATTATACCAAAGTAAAGAAATTTATAAACCGATGAAAACAAAGAACAAAGAACCTTAATTTCAGTTGTGGCAGCAAGAAATTCTCTTGCTTTGTTTAGCTTGTTCTCACCTTGGTCTCCTGTACCTATTTCACTTCCTCTTGGACAAGACAAGTATATTAATCTTATCATGGAGTTAATAATATCATTCTGATCTAGAGTGAAATTTACCTCAGGTTTTAGCACTTGAACAAACTTTTGTTCAGATTTCAAGTTCCACTCATTGTGTGGCTCATGAGTGAACTTGTGTTCTGTTTCTTCCTTTGACACTTCAGTAAGCATAGAGCTTTCATTTGTTTTCTCTAGGTCATGAACAAACACATCACTACCAGTATCTAAAGGTGGTGTTAGACACTTACCTTGGTAGGATATTTTCATCACTGGTTTAGCTTCTTTAAGCATCTTAGGCTGCATTGTGTCTTGAACTCTCATCTGGTTTATAACATGGATTACGCCTGTTGTCTCTTCTTTCATGGACTCCTCAAGTCCTGTTACAACACCTTTTGACAAATACAAGTGCATCTAACAGTGGTAGATGAATTATAAACCAATTGATCAAGTGTAGGACTTACCTTAGCCTTTGTTTGAACACTTGCTTGGTCTGGTTTTCTATCTATTTTGCACAATGTGCTTTGGCTGAGAACTTTCTTCTTCTCCATGGTCTTTGGCACGCCATTCTTTTGGCTTGAACAATAAGTAGATTGCTGTCTCTGTTTTGGCTGAGAGATTACTTGTGGAAGCATGTCTCTTTGACCTTCTTGTGGTACTACTCTTAATGCCTCTTGGGAGCCACGGGTTGGATACCTTCTAGGGTATTGTTCCCTGATTTGAGAATTGGTAAACTCTGGTGCAAACTCATCTCTCATGATTTCCTTAAGATCTCTCCAAGTGGTGATAGTTGACTCCTTGTACAACCATCTTTCATCTTGTTCTTTGATCCACCATTTGAAAGCAACATCTCTGAGCTGGTCAATAGCAAAAGCTAACCTCTCTTTCTCTAGGATTTTTGTTGTAGTAGAACCACTCATCCAAGTTTCTCTCCCACTCTAGGTAGCTTCTTCTTCCTGAAAATGTATAAAGTTTAGATTTCTTAGCAGATCCATAATCAGAATAAGAATGAACAATATGGCTTTGAGGTTTTAGAAGTTTGATGTGGGATGATCAGTGAAGGGTCTGGTGGCTTTGGTTCCACATATCCAGCTCTCGGTGTCTCTCCAACTCTATGTCTTCCTTCTGGTCGTGCAAGACCAGACTTCTCCAGCTGGGCCATCCGATCTCCCATGGTCTGTATGGCTTTCATAAGCTGATTCAAGATGATCTGGTCTGGCTCCATTAATTTTCCTGAAAATATCCTTTCTCAAAGATCAAGTATATTAAAAGGGAAATGGTTGGATGAAATAATTCAGAACAGAAATGAAACTATATGCTATGCAATAAATCAGAACAATGAAATAATAAAAACTATATGATATGCAACAAGTAGCTATGATATAAAATGCAAGTACTAAAATGATATGATATGATTTTTTTTTATGCTATGGATATCTAAATGAAAGAGATTCTTTTTGAAATTTTATTTTTGAAAACAATGATGCACGAAATGAATGGGATTTATGCAAGAAATAATTCAAATGCAATGAAACAAATATGGCAATATGAAGGCTAATGAAATTCCTTTTTTTTTTTAAACTTTTCTTTAATGGAAAAATGGAAATGCAATCAATCCTAAAAATGGTAAGAGGAGCTGGGGAATGAATGCAAACAAGAAACACAATTTTTTTGAATTTTTCTTGGATTAAACAACTTGAAATCGTCACCTACTTGAAGCTCTTTTGGTTTTTCAATTTAAAATGAACAAGAACACAAACCGATAAAATGCAATAAACAGAAATGAACAAGTATCAAACTTTTTTTTTTTTTTAGAGTCAAATAAACAACAGCAATACTAGAAACACTTTTCTTATGGTTTTCAATTTTCTGGAAATCAATTAGCAAGAACAGAAATAAAACAATTTTTTTCTAAAGGAAGTGAAACAATCTATGAAAAGGAAAGAGATAACCTGATAGGAGCTTTTAGCTCTGATACCAAAATGATACAGGCACCAAGAGGGACCTTGTCAAGCTGGCTGGATAGATAGAAGAATCAATGGACCGGCTTGATGTGAGATGGATTGAGATGGAAGGCTTTGATGAAGATGATGATGAGATGATTAGATCCGGTTGTATTGAGACTTGCAAAACACCAGTGGAGGATGGGAAACAACAAATGGTCGTCTAACCAACTTGCTATCTCAATGGATGAATAATGGAGTATGGATTCAAGCTGCTTGTTCGAAATAAACAACTCATCAAGAACAAATAGATGGAGATGGATAGAGAGTAGACTGAATCACTCAATCTGATGGATCGAAAGTCGCCACAAACTCTATGGAATGGAGTTTGATAAGACAATTGCTTGGCTGCTGCTTCTCACACACAATCAAGACTTGATAAGGGTTTCTTTGCAAAGGCAAAAGAAAACAAATACTTTTCATATAATTCGTGGGTGTGTTACAATGTATAACTAGACAGAGATTATATAATGCTCAGGAGTAAATAAAATAAAAGGAAACAAAACAAAGCAAAGCAAGAAGATCTCAAAACTAGCTGTTAGAGATGATGGAGGGATTTGGCTAAAAGAGGGGAACTTGCTGATTGTCTTGAATCTTGATAGTTTAGGCATGTAATGATGAGTCTTAGGAGTGTCCAGATTTGTCCAGTAAGCCTCCATGACTCCAAGGAAATAAGGAAAGAGCTGTTGGAGCTTGTTGACCAAAGATGTGCATAAATCCAAATAAGGTAACTTGTTCCAGCTGATCCTCCACTTGATACTCTGCGTTTTGAATGCTCCAATAATGTCTTCAGTCATCTCTGGTTTGTGTAGAATGTCTCCTGGTCGCCATATCTTGGTTTGGTATTGATCAAACCAAATAATTGTCCAAGTTTCCATATTTAGCTCCGGTTTGGTTTGAGTGATTTCTTCAAGGATTCGCCTGATCCAGTGTGTGCTGGTGCTTCTTAATGGGTTGTGGAGTGCTTCTAGAAGTAGCACAAAGTTTCCTGGACGCCAGCATTGAGTTTGAGATATTATATGCTCCTGATCTTCTAAATAAGGCAAGTCGCGCCACCTTTGACTTGAAAATGGCATAACTTCTAAACCATTAATCCTTTTGATATGAAACCAATTCTCCGTGTGCTCTTGTTGAGAGTAGAATCCATTAAAATTAGTTTCGTGAATATCTTCCTCCTGGTTGATGAGATATGGCATTTTTAGTGCACATATGTCCTGGTTGGCTCCTTGGTTAGTTGAGCAGGGTGTTGGGATGACCTCTGGTTCAGCTACTGGTTTGATGGCCTCATCATTCCCTCCCCCTTGTAAAAGTTTTGACCTCAAAACTGGGTAACCTGATACACCACAATAGAGCAAGTCAGGTATCATTCTCTTTTGGGATTCCAAAGCCTTACCTTGATATTGTTTCGGTTTGGGGATGGGTTTTGCATCTGGTGGCTCTTCTTTGAAAGATGGGAAATGATCACGCCTCTGTACTGGACATGGTCATTGGATTTCTTCTGAGGTTGATGGGATTTCACACTTCTGGTAGTCTCATTGTTTACCATCTTTGGGACTGATTCTCCAAGCAATAAAAGAGTATGTGGTGGGATTTCTTTAAAGCTTTCTTCTTTGCAACCTGAAAAATTCTCAACATTCTGGACACAGACAAAATGAGTTATATCTGATAGTGAAGTCTCATAAACATAATGTTTTAGGGTCGGATTTACCATAGGTGCTTCAGCATGATGAAAAATGGTATTCTTCTTTGGACATGCTTGGTTAGATGGCTGCCTTTCTTGCACCTTCTTACCAGTGTTAGTATGTTTTTCTTCTTGCCTCATTCCTGGATCAAAACTTTCTGGCAAAGACAAGTGAATCATATCTGAATAATCAAGTGTAATAGGCTTTTTGAGTTCATAGAAACATCCCTTGTTTATGCTGAAATTGAAAGACTTTGGTTCAGCATCTCCTTGAACTAATTTCTGGAAAGCATCTATTGAAATCATGGCTAAGGCATCTTGTGGCAAAACTTCATCACGGTTTGGAAAGCCTTTTTCTTTGCTTATACCTGGGTCAAAACATCTTGGCAAAGACAAGTGTATTATACCAAAGTAAAGAAATTTATAAACTGATGAAACAAAGAACAAAGAACCTTAATTTCAGTTGTGGCAGCAAGAAATTCTCTTGCTTTGTTTAGCTTGTTCTCACCTTGGTCTCCTGTACCTATTTCACTTCCTCTTGGACAAGACAAGTATATTAATCTTATCATGGAGTTAATAATATCATTCTGATCTAGAGTGAAATTTACCTCAGGTTTTAGCACTTGAACAAACTTTTGTTCAGATTTCAAGTTCCACTCATTGTGTGGCTCATGAGTGAACTTGTGTTCTGTTTCTTCCTTTGACACTTCAGTAAGCATAGAGCTTTCATTTGTTTTCTCTAGGTCATGAACAAACACATCAGTACCAGTATCTAAAGGTGGTGTTAGACACTTACCTTGGTAGGATATTTTCATCACTAGTTTTGCTTCTTTAAGCATCTTAGGCTGCATTGTATCTTGAACTCTCATCTGGTTTATAACATGGATTACGCCTGTTGTCTCTTCTTTCATGGACTCCTCAAGTCCGGTTACAGCACCTTTTGACAAATACAAGTGCATCATAACAGTGGTAGATGAATTATAAACCAATTGATCAAGTGTAGGACTTACCTTAGCCTTTGTTTGAACACTTGCTTGGTCTGGTTTTCTATCTATTTTGCACAATGTGCTTTGGCTGAGAACTTTCTTCTTCTCCATGGTCTTTGGCACGCCATTCTTTTGGCTTGAACAATAAGTAGATTGATGTCTCTGTTTTGGCTGAGAGATTACTTGTGGAAGCATGTCTCTTTCACCTTCTTGTGGTACTACTCTTAATGCCCCTTGGGAGCCACGGGTTGGATACCTTCTAGGGTATTGTTCCCTGATTTGAGAATTGGTAAACTCTGGTGCAAACTCATCTCTCATGATTTCCTTAAGATCTCTCCAAGTGGTGATAGTTGACTTCTTGTACAACCATCTTTCATCTTGTTCTTTTATCCACCATTTGAAAGCAACATCTCTGAGCTGGTCAATAGCAAAAGCTAACCTCTCTTTCTCTAGGATGTTGTTGTAGTAGAACCACTCATCCAAGTTTCTCTCCCACTCTAGGTAGCTTCTTCTTCCTGAAAATGTATAAAGTTTAGATTTCTTACAGATCCATAATAAGAATAAGAATGAACAATATGGCTTTGAGTTTTAGAAGTTTGATGTGGGATGATCAGTGAAGGGTCTGGTGGCTTTGGTTCCACATATCCAGCTCTTGGTGTCTCTCCAACTCTATGTCTTCCTTCTGGTCGTGCAATACCAGACTTCTCCAGCTGGGCTGGGCCATCCGATCTCCAATGGTCTGTATGGCTTTCATAAGCTGATTCAAGATGATCTGGTCTGGCTCCATTAATTTTCCTGAAAATATCCTTTCTCAAAAATCAAGTATATTAAAAGGAAAATGGTTGGATGAAATAATTCAGAACAGAAATGAAACTATATGCTATGCAATAAATCAGAACAATGAAATAATAAAAACTATATGATATGCAACAAGTTGCTATGATATAAAATGCAAGTACTAAAATGATATGATATGATTTTTTTATGCTATGTATATCTAAATGAAAGAGATTCTTTTTGAAATTTTATTTTTGAAAACAATGATGCACGAAATGAATGGGATTTATGCAAGAAATAATTCAAATGCAATAAAACAAATATTGCAATATGAAGGCTAATGAAATTCTTTTTTTTTTAAAAACTTTTCTTTAATGGAAAAATGGAAATGCAATCAATCCTAAAAATGGTAAGAGGAGCAGGGGAATGAATGCAAACAAGAAACACAATTTTTTTGAATTTTTCTTAGATTAAACAACTTGAAATCGTCACCTACTTGAAACTCTTTTTGGTTTTTCAATTTAAAATGAACAAGAACACAAAACCGATAAAATTCAATAAACAGAAATGAACAAGTATCAAAACTTTTTTTTTAAAGTCAAATAAACAACAGCAATACTAGAAACACTTTTCTTATGGTTTTCAATTTTCTGGAAATCAATTAGCAAGAACAGAAATAAAACAATTTTTTTTAAAGGAAATGAAACAATCTATGAAAAGGAAAGAGATAACCTGATAGGAGCTTTTAGCTCTGATACCAAAATGATACAGGCACCAAGAGGGACCTTCTCAAGCTGGCTGGATAGATAGAAGAATCAATGGACCGGCTTGATGTGAGATGGATTGAGATGGAAGGCTTTGATGAAGATGATGATGAGATGATTAGATCCGGTTGTATTGAGACTTGCAAAACACCAATGGAGGATGGGAAACAACAAATGGTCGTCTAACCAACTTGCTATCTCAGTGGATGAATGATGGAGTATGCATTCAAGCTGCTTGTTCGAATAAACAACTCATCAAGAACAAATAGATGGAGATGGATAGAGAGTAGACTGAATCACTCAATCTGATGGATCAAAAGTCGCCACAAACTCTATGGAATGGAGTTTGATAAGACAATTGCTTGGCTGCTGCTTCTCACACACAATTAAGACTTGATAAGGGTTTCTCTGCAAAGGCAAAAGAAAACAAATACTTTTCATGTAATTCGTGGGTGTGTTACAATGTATAACTAGACAGAGATTATATAATGCTCAAGAGTAAAAAAAATAAAAGGAAACAAAACAAAGCAAAGCAAGAAGATCTCAAAACTAGCCGTCAGAGATGATGGAGGGATTTGGCTAAAAGAGGGGAACTTGCTGATTGTCTTGAATCTTGATAGTTTAGGCATGTAATGATGAGTCTTAGGAGTGTCCAGATTCGTCCAGTAAGCCTCCATGACTCCAAGGAAATAAGGAAAGAGCTGTTGGAGCTTGTTGACCAAAGATGTGCATAAATCCAAATAAGGTAACTTGTTCCAGCTGATCCTCCACTTGATACTCTGCGTTTTGAATGCTCCAATAATGTCTTCAGTCTTCTCTGGTTTGTGTAGAATGTCTCCTTGTCGCCATATCTAGGTTTGGTATTGATCAAACCAAATAATTTTCCAAGTTTCCATATTTAGCTCCGGTTTGGTTTTAGTGATTTCTTCAAGGATCCGCCTGATCCAGTGTGTGTTGGTGCTTCTTAATGGGTTGTGGAGTGCTTCTAGAAGTAGCACAAAGTTTCCTGGATGCCAGCATTGATTTTGAGATATTATATGCTCCTGATCTTCTAAATAAGGCAAGTCGGGCCACCTTTGACTTGAAAATGGCATAACTTCTAAACCATTAATCCTTTTGATATGAAACCAATTCTCCGTGTGCTCTTGTTGAGAGTAGAATCCATTAAAATTGGTTTCGTGAATATCTTTTCCTGGTTGATGAGATATGGCATTTTTAGTGCACATATGTCCTGGTTGGCGCCTTGGTTAGTTGAGCAGGGTGTTGGGATGACCTCTGGTTCAGCTACTGGTTTGATGGCCTCATCATTCTATCCAGATGATTCTAGATTAGACTGTTCGGACATATGCCATTATCTTCATGATTCTTATCAAACCAGGATGAACCACGATCTAAGAAGCTTTATTTGGAACCACTATTTAGTGGAGAATAACTAGGAAGTTAAATTAATCTCATCGGAGTTGCAGTGGCGGACCTATATAGAGGGAAGGGGGGGTCAACTGACACCGGTTAAAATTTTAAAAAGTGATTTGTAAGCCTTATTTTGAATGTGTAAACAGCTTAGTTGGTTCTGGCTTCCATGCTTTGACACCCCTAACCCGAGTTCAACCCCCTTCCTGCACTCGTTTCTGATCCTTTTTAAAAAGGTTATGCTATAGTCTGTGGGCTTATTGTTAAATTTTCGGCTTACAGTACAAATTATGACCCAGGTAAAAATATTTCCTGGGTCCGCCACTGAGGAGTTGTGAGGAAGTAGATATCCCACTTTCTATCCAGATGATTCCAGATTAGCCTGTTCGGACATATGGCAATAGCTTCATGATTCTTATCAAACCAGGATGAACCACGATCTAAGAAGCTTTATTTGGAACCAATAATCAGTGGAGAATAACCAGGAAGTTGAATAAATCTCATAAGTGTTGTGAGCAAGAAGATATCCCACCTTCTATCCAGATGATTCCAGATTAGCCTGTTCGGACATATGCCATTACTTCATGATTCTAATCAAACCAGGATGAACCACGATCTAAGAAGCTTTATTTGGAACCACTAATCAGTGGAGAATAACCAGGAAGTTGAATAAATCTCATAACTGTTGTGAGTAAGAAGATATCTCACCTTCTATCTAGATGATTCCAGATTAGCCTGTTCGGAGATATGCCATTATCTTCATGATTCTTATCAAACCAGGATGAACCAATATATAAGAAGCTTGATTGGGATCCACTAATCAGTGGAGAATAACCAGGAAGTTGAATAAATCTCATAGGAGTTGTGAATAAGAATATATCCCACTTTCTATCCAGATGATTCCAGATTAGCCTGTTCGAACATATGCCATTATCTTCATGATTCTTATCAAACTAGGATGAACCACGATCTAAGAAGCTTTATTTGGAACCACTATTCAGTGGAGAATAACCAGGAAGTTAAATAAATCTCATAGGAGTTGTGGGTAAGAAGATATCCCACTTTCTATCCAGATGATTCCAGATTAGCCTATTCGGACATATGGCAATAGCTTCATGATTCTTATCAAACCAGGATGAACCACGATCTAAGAAGCTTTATTTGGAACCACTAATCAGTGAAGAATAACCAGGAAGTTGAATAAATCTCATAAGTGTTGTGAGCAAGAAGATATCCCACCTTCTATCCAGATGATTCCAGATTAGCCTGTTCGGACATATGGCAATATCTTCATGATTTTTATCAAACCAGGATGAACCACGATCTAAGAAGCTTTATTTTGAACCACTAATCAGTGGAGAATATCCAGGAAGTTGAATAAATCTCATAAGTGTTGTGAGCAAGAAGATATCCCACCTTCTATCCAGATGATTCCAGATTAGCCTGCTCGGACATATGCCATTATCTTCATGATTCTTATCAAACCAGGATGAACCACGATCTAAGAAGCTTTATTTGGAACACCTAATCAGTGGAGAATAACCAGGAAGTTGAATAAATCTCATAAGTGTTGTGGGCAAGAAGATATCCCACCTTCTATCCAGATGATTCCAGATTAGCCTGTTCGGACATATGGCAATATCTTCATGATTCTTATCAAACCAGGATGAACCAATATGTAAGAAGCTTGATTGGGAACCACTATTCACTGGAGAATAACCAGGAAGTTGAATAAATCTCATAGGAGTTGTGAGTAAGAAGATATCCCACTTTCTATCAAGATGATTCCAGATTAGCCTTTTCGGACATATGCCATTATCTTCATGATTCTTATCAAACCAGGATGAACCATGATCTAAGAAGCTTTATTTGGAACCACTATTCAGTAGAGAATAACCAGGAAGTTAAATAAATCTCATAGGAGTTGTGAGGAAGAAGATATCCCACTTTCTATCCAGATGATTCCAGATTAGCCTGTTCGGACATATGGCAATAGCTTCATGATTCTTATCAAACAAGGATGAACCACGATCTAAGAAGCTTTATTTGGAACCACTAATCAGTGGAGAATAACCAGGAAGTTGAATAAATCTCATAAGTGTTGTGAGCAAGAAGATATCCCACCTTCTATCCAGATGATTCCAGATTAGCATGTTCGGACATATGGCAATATCTTGATGATTCTTATCAAACCAGGATGAACCACGATCTAAGAAGTTTTATTTTGAACCACTAATAATGGGAGAATAACCAGGAAGTTGAATAAATCTCATAAGTGTTGTGAGCAAGAAGATATCCCACCTTCTATCCAGATGATTCCAGATTAGCCTGTTCGGACATATGCCATTTTCTTCATGATTCTTATCAAACCAGGATGAACCACAATATAAGAAGCTTTATTTGGAACCACTAATCAGTGGAGAATAACCAGGAAGTCGAATAAATCTCAAAGGAGTTGTGAATAAGAAGATATCCCACTTTCTATCCAGATGATTTCAGATTAGCCTGTTCGGACATATGGCAATATCTTCATAATTATAATCAAACCAGGATGAACCAAGATCTAAGAAGCTTTGTTTGGAACCACTAATCAGTTGAAAATAACCAGGAAGTTGAATAAATCTCATAAGTGTTGTGAGCAAGAAGATATCTCACCTTCTATCCAGATGATTCCAGATTAGTCTGTTCGAACATATGCCATTATCTTCATGATTCTTATCAAACCAATATGAACCACGATCAAAGAAGCTTTATTTGGAACCAATAATCAGTAGAGAATAACCAGGAAGTTGAATAAATCTCATAGGAGTTGTGAGTAAGAATATATCCCACTTTCTATCCAGATGATTCCAAATTAGCATGTTCGGACATATGACAATGTCTTCATGATTCTTATCAAACCAGGATGAACCAATATGTAAGAAGATTTTTTGGGAACCACAAATCAGTGGAGAATAACCAGGAAGTTGAATAAATCTCATAAGTGTTCTGAGCAAGAAGATATCCCACCTTCTATCCAGATGATTCCAGATTAGTCTGTTCGGACATATGCCATTATCTTCATGATTCTTATCAAACCAGGATGAACCACAATATAAGAAGATTTATTTGGAACCACTAATCAGTGGAGAATAACCAGGAAGTTGAATAAATCTCAAAGGAGTTGTGATAAGAAGATATCCCACTTTCTATCCAGATGATTCCAGATTAGCCTGTTCGGACATATGGCAATATCTTCATGATTATTATCAAACCAGGATGAACCACGATCTAAGAAGCTTTGTTTGGAACCACTAATCAGTTGAAAATAACCAGGAATTTGAATAAATCTCATAAGTGTTGTGAGCAAGAAGATATCCCACCTTCTATCCAGATGATTCCAGATTAGCATGTTCGGACATATGCCATTATCTTCATGATTCTTATCAAACCAGGATGAATCACAATATAAGAAGCTTTATTTGGAACCACAGATCAGTGGAGAATAACCAGGAAGTTGAATAAATCTCAAAGGAGTTGTGAATAAGAAGATATCCCACTTTTTATCCAGATGATTCCATATTAGCCTGTTCGGACATATGGCAATATCTTCATGATTATTATCAAACCAGGATGAACCAAGATCTAAGAAGCTTTGTTTGGAACCACTAATCAGTTGAAAATAACCAGGAAGTTGAATAAATCTCATAAGTGTTGTGAGTAAGAAGATATCCTACTTTCTATCCAGATGATTCCAGATTAGCCTGTTCAGACATATGGCAATATCCTCTTTATTCTTATCAAACCAGGATGAACCACGATCTAAGAAGCTTTATTTGGAACCACAGATCAGTGGAGAATAACCAGGAAGTTGAATAAATCTCATAACCGTTGTGAGTAAGAAGATATCCCACCTTCTATCCAGATGATTCAGATTAGCCTATTCGAACATATGCCATTATCTTCATGATTCTTATCAAACCAGGATATACCAATATATAAGAAGCTTGATTGGAAAGCACTAATCAGTGGAGAATAACCAGGAAGTTGAATATATCTCATGGGAGTTGTGAATAAGAAGATATCCCACTTTCTATCCAGATGATTCCAGATTAGCCTGTTAGAACATATGCCATTATCTTCATGATTCTTATCAAACCAGGATGAACCACGATTTAAGAAGCTTTATTTTGAACCAATATTCAGTGGAGAATAACCAGGAAGATAAATAAATCTCATAGGAGTTGTGAGTAAGAAGATATCACACTTTCTATCCAGATGATTCCAGATTAGCATGTTCGGACATATGGCAATATCTTCATGATTCTTATCAAACGAGGATGAACCACGATCTAAGAAGCTTTATTTGGAACCACTAATCAGTGGAGAATAACCAGGAAGTTGAATAAATCTCATAAGTGTTGTGAGCAAGAAGATATCCCACCTTCTATCCAGTTGATTCCAGATTAGCATGTTCGGACATATGCCATTATTTTCATGATTCTTATCAAACCAAGATGAACCATGATCTAAGGAGCTTTATTTGGAACCACTAATCAGTGGAGAATAACCAGGAAGTTGAATAAATCTCATAGGATTTGTGAGTAAGAAGATATCACACTTTCTATCCACATGATTCCAGATTAGCCTGTTCGGACATATGGTAATATCTTCATGATTCTTATCAAACAAGGATGAATCAATATGTAAGAAGCTTGATTGGGAACCACTAATAAGTGGAGAATAACCAGGAAGTTGAATAAATTTCATAGGAGTTGTGAGTAAGAAGATATCCCACTTTCTATCCAGATGATTCCAGATTAGCATGTTCGAACATATGCCATCATCTTCATGATTCTTATCAAACCAGGATGAACCACGATCTAAGAAGCTTTATTTGGAACTACAATTCAGTGGAGAATAACCAGGAAGTTAAATAAATCTCATAGGAGTTGTGAGTAAGAAGATATCCCACTTTCTATCCAGATGATTCCAGATTAGCTTTTTCGGACATATGGCAATATCTGTTGAAATAAATAAAAGAATGACCAGAAGAAGAAGCTGGTTGATGAACAAATGAGAATTCATCAAGAGAAGCCAATTTGGTTATGTTTGTGCAGTCTTGCTCCACAAGCTATCTTCTTGACCTAGCTTGCCTTGCAAGTCAAGAAAGGAGTTGGGGAGACATAATATGGACGTGGGAACATCTTAGAAGTCAAGTAAACATGTTTGAATTCAAATAAGAGAGGCTGGTTTGAATTTGAAAAGAAGAAGTGATGTAGCGCACCGTCATCACCATGGGCCTCGTACTACGTCGGCCTATTACTTGTGTTTTAAGTTTTGGTTTTCCTTTTAATTATAGAATTAGATATAGTTAACTTTCCTTTTCGTATTAGGTTAAGGCTTTGAGAAGTAGTTTAAATAGCAAGCTTGAGATCATGTAATTGACACCTTTGGATTTTGATTAATAAAACTTGAAGGTCTTTAAGAGTTCTAACGAACACTGCGAAGAGTATTCGCGCCCTTAAGAGTTCTAAAGAACACTGCGAAGAGTATTCGCCACCATTGTCATCTTCTTCGAGCTACCTTAAGCTCCAAGTTATCTATTTAGGGTTCAAAACTTCGAACCTTGACATATATAGCTTCCGCCTCTCCATCAGTTGGTATCAGATTCAGTACGTTTCTGGATTTCTTCTTTCGTTATCATGGCAAAGAAAACGGGAGAAGGAGCTAATAGCATGACAGACTTGCGAGACCTACTCGTCGAGATGCAAACGACGTCACAAGCACAAAGCGAAACGATCTCTACTGCTTTAGCTGCGATAACAGAACAACTGGCGACTCTAATGACCGTCTTAACAACTCGCTTGGCCCCTCCAGCCCAGCCGGTCGTTCACGACCCACTCCAACCCGCGCACCTTCATCCTCTGCCACCAATTCTCCAGCAACAACAACTCCCACCTGTTCATCCTCCTCGCCAACACCAACATTGCTTACAAAACCAATACCAGTTCGGTGATGTTCGAGCTCAGGATATGTACGAAGAAGAGGAAGAAGATCATAGACGAGTTTATCGAGAAGATATACGACAACGGGATATCATCAACAATCGATGGGAAAACAGCTTTAAGGTTGACGTACCTGAATTTCACGGAGGTCTTAAAGGTGATGATCTTGTTGACTGGTTGGTCTATGTTGAAGAAATTCTCGACTTTAAGCAAGTTCCTCCTAATCGGCGGGTCTCTCTCGTTGCTATGCGTTTTCGCGGACACGCCGCGACATGGTGGAAAAAACTCAAAACAACTCGTTCACGCACCGGAAAAACTCCAATCCAGTCGTGGGACAAGCTCACCAAACACTTGCGTCAAACCTTCTTGCCACACAACTACGAACGCACCATGTATACGAGACTGCAGAATCTTCGTCAAGGATCACACACCGTAGATGAATACGCAGAAGAGTTTGCTGTGTTGTTAACTCGTAATGAGATTAATGACAGTCAAATTCAACTGGTCTCGCGTTTTATTGGAGGTCTCCGACCTCAACTACAAACGGCAATGGCCCAGTTCGATCCTTCGACTATCGGAGAAGCTCATTGTCGCGCAGCATCTTTTGAACAACAATCTCGCGCAGAAGTTCTTCCTCTACACGCCCTCGGTCTCAAGACCAGACAGCCAGCACTACACCTTCTCCGTCAGCAAAAGACGTTGCAGATGCTACCACATCAGCAACGAAACCTGCGGCACAAGACGAGCAACAGCTTCGCCGTTCGACGCGACCAAACACAGTGCGTTGTTACTCTTGCGGAGAACCAGGTCACAGGATAAATGCTTGTCCTCATGCCTCGCGAAGAGGATTAGTACTCGATGATTCCATCGATGAAGTGTACGATTCTCAGGAAGAAGAAGACCAAGAGGATGCCTCCAACGTCCATCACACGTCTGGCGATAGTGGTCGGCTCCTGATTCTTCATCGGTCTTGTCTAGCACCACAAAAACAAGATGACAAGTGGTTGAGAACAAACATTTTTCGTTCCACGTGTACCATTAACGACCGCATCTGCAACTTTATCATCGACTCGGGTAGTTGTCGTAATGTCATCTCGGCAGAAGCAGTAAGAAAACTGGGCATTCCCACTGAATCTAACCCGGCGCCTTATGCGTTGGGATGGCTATCAGAGGGAGTCAATATACGCATCACTCAACGAGCCCTAGTGTCATTCTCCGTTGGACCGATATACAAGGATCAACTTTATTGCGATGTCGCATCCATGGATATTAGTCATCTCATTCTTGGGAGGCCATGGGAGTATGATCGCAAAGTCATTCACGATGGAGCTACAAAAACACTTACAGCTTCTCATGGAGTGGCCAACAGATTGTACTGCTTCCTTCTCGCGAACCGGCAGCATCAGCTTCGGCTTCTCCTCCGTCAAACCACCCAGCGTCGTCCCCACCGCAACAAAGATCAACAACGATGCTTTGTTCTTATTCCAATTTCATCTCTGAGATGAAATCTGAAGGACTTGCGTTCGCCATCATTCCTTCATCACCAATAACAGCACTCACGTCGTCACCAGCTCCAAGTTTAACGGCAGTCTTGACCGAATTCTCTGATGTCTTTCCTGCAAACTTGCCGGAGGGATTACCACCGCTGCGAGATATACAACATCATATCGATCTTGTTCCCGGCGCTACTCTCCCTAACCGACCTTACTACCGTATGAGTCCGAGCGAGCACGAAGAACTTCGTCGCCAAGTAGAAGATCTCCTGCGTAAAGGGCATATTAAAGAGAGTTTAAGTCCGTGCGCAGTCCCAGCTCTTTTGATTCCAAAAAAGATGGCACTTGGCGTATGTGCGTGGATAGTCGCGCTATCAACAAGATAACTATTCGTTACAGGTTTCCAATTCCAAGGCTCGATGACCTGTTGGATCAGATTGGATCAGCGAAATTTTTTTCAAAAATCGATCTCAAGAGCGGATATCATCAGATTCGTATTCGTCCTGGTGATGAGTGGAAAACAGCTTTTAAGTCTCGAGAAGGTCTCTTTGAATGGTTAGTCATGCCTTTTGGCTTGTCAAATGCACCAAGCACCTTTATGAGGATTATGAATCAAGCTCTCCGCGATTTCATTGGGAGATTTGTGGTCGTTCATTTCGACGACATACTCATCTTTAGCGCCTCTTTTCAAGATCATGAAGCCCATCTACGGCAGGTTCTTACCGTCTTACGCAGAGAAAAGCTTTTTGCAGCAGCCCAGAAGTGTGAATTTGGAGTTTCTCAGGTTCTTTTCTTAGGATACATGGTCTCCGACCAAGGTCTCTCGGTGGATATGTCCAAAATCGAAGCTGTCCGATCGTGGCCTCTACCAACCACAGTCTCTGAAGTTCGGAGTTTTCATGGTCTTGCCTCTTTTTATAGACGTTTCGTCGAACACTTCAGCACTATCATGGCACCTATCACTTCTTGTATGAAGGACGGCAAGTTTGCTTGGACTCATGAAGCAACCGCAGCCTTCGAGTTAATTAAGGAGAAGCTGACATCGGCACCT
The DNA here is from genome assembly GCA_019706035.1 of Raphanus raphanistrum subsp. raphanistrum. Classification (NCBI taxonomy): domain Eukaryota; kingdom Viridiplantae; phylum Streptophyta; class Magnoliopsida; order Brassicales; family Brassicaceae; genus Raphanus; species Raphanus raphanistrum. Next base: position 125,655 of record JACZFZ010000023.1, on the reverse strand, counting down.
ATTCTTGTCCTTCCAGACTTCTCGGCAACCTTCGAACTTCATTGTGATGCGTCAAAACTTGGAATTGGAGCGGTTCTCAGTCAACACGGGCGTCCAGTGGCCTATTTTAGTGAGAAACTCGCCGGTGCTCACAGTCGCTATAGCACGTACGATGTTGAGTTTTATGTGATTGTTCAAGCTATTAAGCATTGGCGTCACTATCTAGTTCATCGCGACTTCGTGCTTTTCACCGACCATGATGCCCTTCGCCATCTGGATAGTCAAGCTAAGGTTTCTTCCAGGCATGCTGGTTGGATCTCGTATCTCCAACAGTTCACGTTCTCCATTCGTCATCAATCTGGCGCGACCAACCGAGTCGCAGATGCACTTAGTAGGCGACATTCTTTGCTTACTACTATGCATACAAGGGTTACAGGTTTTGAGTCATTCGCAGATTTATATTCCACCGATGCCTTCTTTGCCAAGATTCATGCCGACTTGCAACTCGGTATTAGTGATGACTATGTGTTACTTGACGGCTTTGTATTTAAGGGGTTGCGTTTGTGCGTTCCTGAGTGTAGTCTCCGTCTACAGATCATCAGTGAGTTACACAATGAAGGGCATGTGGGCAGAGATCGTACCCTTCATCTGGTGGCATCGTCTTACTTTTGGCCTACACTTCGTCGAGATGTTGAGCGTTTTGTGGCTCACTGCAGAGTCTACCAACACGCAAAAGGGAAAGCGACCAATGCGGGCCTCTATCTCCCTCTACCTGTTCCTTCACAGCCATGGACAGACGTGAGTATGGATTTCGTTTTAGGCTTACCTCGAACACAGAAAGGTCATGATTCTATTTTGGTGGTGGTCGACCGATTTTCTAAGATGGCGCATTTTGTGGCTTGTAAGAAGACAACAGACGCGGTCACCATGGCTACTCTTTTCTTTCGTGAAATCTATCGTTTGCACGGGTTACCCTCTTCCATTGTTTCAGACCGGGATACTCGATTTATCAGTCACTTTTGGCATTCTCTTTGGAAATTGTTTGGTACTAAGCTTGATATGAGTTCTGCTTATCATCCACCGACGGACGGTCAGACAGAAGTGACTAATCGTTCCCTTGGTAATCGCCCATAACCATGCGCTTAACCGGAGTTTAGGCTACCGCCCTTTTAAAGTCGTGTACGGTATCGTCCCTCGATGTCTGTTGGACTTAGCAACCGTGCCTGACTTATCTCGGCATCATGGTGAGGCAGTCGACTTTGTCACTGATTTGCAGGAGATACATCAGTCCGCTAAACAGAACTTGATTCAAGCAGCATCGAAATACAAGTTGGCTGCAGATTCCAAGCGTCGAGAGGTTCTTTTCACTTCAGGCGATCTGGTTTGTGTTTATCTTACTAAGGAGCGCCTTCCTCTACGAGAATATAACAAACTGAAATCCAAGAAGATAGGACCCGTGGAGATTGTCGAGTGTATCAATCCCAATGTTTACAGAGTCAAGCTTCCTCCTGGTTTGCGGACGTCTGATGTCTTCAACGTCAAACACCTTTCACATTTCCATGGCGATAACGAGGTCTCGGATTCGTGGACGAATCCTTCTCCACCCGGAGGAACCTGATGCAGCGCATCGTCATCACCATGGGCCTCGTACTACGTCGGCCTATTACTTGTGTTTTAAGTTTTTGTTTTCCTTTTAAGTATAGAATTAGATATAGTTAACTTTCCTTTTCGTATTAGGTTAAGGCTTTGAGAAGTAGTTTAAATAGCAAGCTTGAGATCATGTAATTGACACCTTTGGATTTTGATTAATAAAACTTGAAGGTCTTTAAGAGTTCTAACGAACACTGCGAAGAGTATTTGCACCCTTAAGAGTTCTAACGAACACTGCGAAGAGTATTCGCCACCATTGTCATCTTCTTCGAGCTATCTTAAGCTCCAAGTTATCTATTTAGGGTTCAAAACTTCGAACCTTGACATATATAGCTTCCGCCTCTCCATCAAGAAGTCACATGGGTTGCTTTGGAGAAGCAGCTGGCCTGTCACTTTCACTCAAGCAGGCTGTGACAACCTCTCTCCTGTCTCTTTCTACTCTTTCTGGATGAGCCAGACCTTGGCTGTATCTCCTTTGGCATCTTCTCATTCCCTACAGAATTATTTGTTTATGTTTCCCTGTTTTAGTAATTGTTTATTCATGTGTATTGCCTATTTAAAGGCTTCTCCTTCACTTGTAACATTTATCAAGTATCAATACAAGTTCTCTCAGTCTAATTTCGTGGCTCTCTCTCCTTTGCTTGTGTTTAAACTATATTCACAATGTAAGGAGTTTAGAGTTATGGTTTAGAGGCTGCCTTAACTCTCTTTCTCTTAAGGCAGCCTAATACTTGTAAAAACCACTCTAAACTCTTCTTCTTCTTTTCTTAAGCTCTAGATTACTGATTCTAAATCCTCTTCATCTTAAGTACACATACTCAAAGTGTTGTGTTACTGCAGAAGGATAAATTCAAACTAGAGATTGATTGCCACACATAACCAGTTTACTATCTAGGATCTTGGTTATAGTGTAGGCTGCTTTCATATAACCAGTGTTCTCTCTATGACATTTGGTTGTGTGTTAAGCTATGTTTAAGAGGATTCAACCACCAATTGGTTGTCTATTCCTTGGAATGGTGAGTTCCTGTTGTATGGTTGAAGGGATTCAGTTACAAGTTAACTGAATACTCTATTTGTTAAGTTGTGGTGTTTATTCTTGGAGGATAGAAGAGTTCAGCATGAGAGAATGAGGAGTAAAAGAGTTAAGAGTTACTATGGGCAAGTGATCCGTACAGTACAGACAGTACGGATCAGTACAGATCACCTCGACCATAGTTACCTCAAGTCTAAACCATTCACCACAAGATCATGTTGAAAAGTTACTGTGGCAGTAACTTTAAAGTTACTGTGGTGAAATGGGATAGTTACTGAGGTAACTAGGCAAATGGGAAAGGTAAAAGTTCAAGTGGTTTAGTCTTGGCGTGGAAGAGAAGGAAAGGGAACAAAGAGGTCTTGTGACCGTTTATGGATAAGGTGTCTATGCCTTGACAGACTGTCATAGCTGGAAAGGCACAAGGATTCTTGTCAAAGATACCAACCGGATCAAGCATGTGAGCATCCTGGTCCAAGCATTTCAAAGGCGCGCTCCTCTCTTTGTTTGACTACACACACTTGTAATAGTGCTTAGGACTTAACCTTTCATGTCGACCCTAGTTTACTCTTGTCCTATATATATATTGTAATCCTCTTCTCATCAATGTTAAGCAAACTTTGAGAAACTATTACGCCCCCTTATACTGTTCCTCACTCTCAAACATCTAAACTCTCTCAACTCTTGCTAATACTCATCTAAACTCATATTAAACTCTTTTAAACTCTATAAATATTATGGTATCAGAGCCAGGTTAGCTGTTTCTTGGTTCGATAGTTAGACTTTGAAGATTCAAAGAAGAAGTTTGAAGAATCTTTGAAGTGTTCTTGGTGTTCTTGGTGGTTATAAGCTCAAGCTTGTTTCTTTACGGTTCGCTGAAGCAGTGAAGACTCAAGCTCGGTTCGGTGATACTTTCAGAGATTCATTGAAGCTGTGAAGGTAAAAACTTGGTTCGTTGAAGACTCAACCCTTGTTCTTTGAAGAAAGTGGAAGACTTTTACTCGTTAGCAGTACTAGTTTAGCTCTTTGAAGAAAGGTTGATACTTTGGTGGTTCCGTGAAGTGTTGAAGACTCTAGTGTGATTTGTTGAAGTAAAGTGTGTTACTTTGTGGTGGTTGAAGCTCTCAGTGAAAAGCTCAATACTTTGGTGTTAACTAGCGTGTGTCTTTGCTATGGATAGTGGAGGAAACATGAACTTGAAAGTTGCGGTTTGTTTCAAGGGAAACAACTACTTGGTGTGGTCTCGAATGGTGAAGACTGCTGTGGGGATGAAAGGCTTGTGGAAGCACATCACTGTAGGTGAAGCTCCAAAGCTAATCACCCAAGGAGAAGATGGAGGAGAAGCGGCTCAAGAAGCGGTTGAGAAATGGGAACAAGAAGACATGCTGGTGTTGTCTGTTCTTCAAAACTCACTTGATCCGGCAATCCTAGATGCCTATAGCTACTGCGAGCCAGCTAAAGAGCAATGGGATACTTAAAGAAGGTGTATGGAAACACCTCTAACCTAAGCAGGGTGTTTGAGGTTAAGCATGCCTTGAATCACTTGGTTCAAGAGGATATGGAGTTCACTAAGCACTTGGGGAGGTTTAGATCACTATTGTCTGAACTTGAGATGTTAAGGCCAAGTACTACTGATGCAGATAAGCTCAACAAGAGGAGGGAGCAAGACAAGGTGTTTGGATTGCTCCTAACCTTGAATCCGGCTTACCAAGGGCTGATACAACACTTGTTGAGAGAAGATAGCTTGTCAGATCTTGAAAGTGTGTGTGCTAGGATTCAAAAGGAACAAGGTACCATTGGGTTGTTTGGAAAGAAAGGGGAACTTGCATTGGTGAATCAAGCAGCACACGTTGAGCAAGAGGAAACTCCACAAGCCAAAAAAGCGGTTCAAGGGAAGTATGAAAAGTTTAATGGGGATTGTGATCATTGCAAGAAGCATTGGCATAAGAAGAGCCAGTGTTGGATTCTTCATCCACTCTTGAAGCCAGCAAAGTTCATGAAGGATCGTGAAAAGAGAGCAAACAAGGCTGAAGGATCAAATGGTGCAAGTACCAGCAAGGATACCAATGAAGAGAGGTCCATGGTTGCTTACTCTGGTGAGCCGAGTAACCGTGGAGCAAATGATCAAGAGTATCTCAAGAAGTCTGACCTTGATGCTCTCATCAAACTCTTCAAGGAAAATGGTAACATCAAGGGTTTATCTTTTGGTGCTAGGTTGATAGACAATGGTATTGAGATTGATAGAAATGCTAGGATGCTGGATAGTTTAAAAGAGTTGCATAATCATTCTAGTATTGCAAACACTGCTAGGATTGAGCATGCATTTAAACCTTCTAGTATTCTTGCTCTCATTGCCAAGCCTATCATTACTAGACCTTTAGTAATTGATTCCGGATGCACTCACCACATGATCAGTGACACTAGCTTAATAAAAAATATTATGCCTACTACTGGTCATGTGATGATTGCTGATGGTGCAAGGATCCCTATCAAAGGTATAGGAAGTCTTAAACTCTTTGATAGGGAGTCCAAGGCTTTGTATATGCCAACATTTACCTCAAATTTGTTATCAGTTATGAGATGTGCAATTGATTTAAACTGCAATGTCATATTCAGCCCTAATGATGTTAAGTTCCAGGATATTGAGAGCAGCAAGTTTATTGGGAAATGAGTGACAAAAGGAGACTTATATTTACTTAAAGATATTTCTCCTGTTTCTGATCGTTGCTGTTTATTTACTTTTGTTTCTGCTCCTAGTCTGAGTAAAAATGCATTGTGGCATACTAGAATAGGAAACCCTCATAATAAGGCTTTTAAACTGATGTTGCTAGGTGTTTCTTTTGAGAACAAAGATTGTGAAGCTTGTATTTTAGGCAAGCATTGTAAAACTGTTTTTCCAAACTCTTCTACGGTTTATAAAAATTGTTTTGATCTTGTTCATTCTGATGTTTGGACATCTCCTTGCTTGTCTAGAGATAATTTCAAGTATTATGTTTCTTTCATTGATGAAAAATCCAAATACACCTGGTTAACTTTAATTCCAACCAAAGATAGGGTGCTTGATGCATTTAAAAGTTTTCAATCATATGTGACTAACCATTACAATGCCAAGATAAAAATTCTCAGGTCAGATAATGGAGGAGAGTACACTAGAAATGCATTCAAGCATCATCTAGCACAGCATGGTATCTTGCATCAGACAAGTTGTCCCTATACTCCTCAGCAGAGTGGAGTGGCTGAGAGAAAGAATCGGCACCTCATGGAAGTGGCAAGAACCATTATGCTTCAGTCAAAAGTTCCAAGAGATTTTGGAGTGATGCAGTAACCACTGCTTGCTACTTGATAAACAGAACTCCAACCTTGGTTCTGCAAGGCAAGTCTCCATTTGAGGTATTGAATCAATCCAAGCCCTCTCTGGAGTATATGCGTGTCTTTGGTTGCTTGTGCTATGTGATGGTTGCAAGTGAGATGAGAAACAAGCTTGAAGCAAGGAGTATAAAGGCTATGTTCATTGGATACTCTACTAGCCAAAAGGGATACAAATGCATGATCCTGACACAAGGCGTGTGTTAGTATCAAGAGAAGTGAAATTCATAGAAGAAAGAGGGTACTATGAGGAGCAGAATCTAGAGGATCTGAGGAATCTTACTAGTGATAGAGCTTCAGTTTTGAGGACAATCCTAGAGGGGATGGGGATCAATGTGGATCACCAGGGTCCGGGAAATGGGAATCATCAAGGCAATGGTAATCATCAGGAAGCAACACACCTTGACCATGAGGGGGGAGAAGAATCGAGTGGAGCAGAAGAGAGCTCTAGTGCTCATGATCAAGGTGCAGAACCGATTAGTCATGATAGTGGAGCTGAAGCAAGTCAGCCGAGTGATGAAACTGAAGAAAGTCAGTCTAGTGAAGCAAGTGGGAATGGAGAGGAAGCAGGTGGGAATGGAGAGGAAGGAGTGCAGCAATCTCCACAGCCTACCTTAAGAAGAAGCACAAGGGTGTATTACAATGCTCAAGCCGTTGAGCATCCCTCTCAAGCAGTATGTTGTTTTGCAAGCTTTCCTGAGGAACATCAAGCATTCACAGTAAGCTTAGATGAGAGCTATGTCCCAAGAAGTTATGAAGAGGCAATGTTGATACAAGAGTGGAGAGACTCAGTTAATGATGAAGCAAACGCCATGATAAAGAATGATATTTGGTATGAAAGTACATTACCAAAAGGGAAGAAGGCAGTGTCTTGTAAGTGGATCTTCACTATAAAGTATCTACCCAATGGGAAGATAGATAGAAGAAAGACTCGTCTAGTGGCTAGAGGATTCACTCAAACCTATGGAGAGGATTATATAGACATGTTTGCTCCGGTTGCCAAGCTCCACACTATCAGAGTTGTATTGTCTCTTGCTGTGAACTTGGAGTGGGAACTTTGGCAGATGGATGTGAAGAATTCATTCTTACAAGGAGAGCTTGAGGATGAAGTCTACATGCTACCACCACCAGGCCTAGAGCATTTGGTTAAGAAGGGAAACGTGTTGAGACTTAAGAAAGAAATCTATGGTCTCAAGCAATCTCCAAGAGCATGGTACTACAAACTGAGCACTACCTTGAATGGAAGAGGGTTCAAGAAGTGTGAGCTGGATCATACTCTTTTCACTCTCACCACAACCTCAGGTATCATCTGTATCCTTGTCTATGTTGATGATATTATCATTACTAGTTCTGATAAGGCAGGGATTCAAGAAACTAAGAAGTTCCTAAAGTCAGTCTTTGAGATTAAAGATTTGGGAGAGATGAAATACTTCCTTGGAATCGAGTTGTGCAGATCCAAGGAAGGGTTGTTTATCTCACAAAGGAAATATACACTTGATCTCTTGAAAGATGCAGGTGTAGATGAAGGGAAGACTGCAATGATGCCTATGGAGGATGGTTACAAGATTCCACGTGAGGGGGAGATTGAAGATAGCAAGCCATTCAAGGATCCAAAGCTGTACAGGAAGCTGGTGGGGAAGCTCATATACTTGACCATTACTCGGCCAGATATATGTTTTGCGGTAAACCAAGTCAGTCAGCATATGCAAGTGCCTAAAGAACATCATTGGAGAATGGTGGAGAGATTGCTGATGTACCTGAATGGAATAAGAAGCCTAGGCATTTGGATGGGTTGCAAAAAGAGTACTGAAGTGGTGGGATATTGTGATGCTGACTGGGCAGGTGATAGAGCTGACAGAAGATCAACAACCGGCTATTGCACATTCATTGGAGGCAACCTAGTCACATGGAAGAGCAATAAGCAGAAAGTGGTGTCTTGTTCTAGTGCAGAAGCAGAGTACCGAGCAATGCTTAAGCTCACCAATGAACTAGTATGGATCAAGGGGATCTTGAAGCATCTGGAGGTTGATCAAGCCACACCTATGACCATGCATTGTGACAACCAAGCTGCTATCCATATAGCTTCCAACAGTGTGTTCCATGAAAGGACTAAACACATTGAGGTGGATTGTCACAAAGTCAGGCAGATGATTGTGCTTGGAGTGGTGTTGCCATGTTATACAAGAAATGAGGATCAGTTAGCTGATGTATTCACAAAGGCGGCAAGACAAAAGACAATGGAGTCCATCCACATTAGGCTGGGCCTCATTGACTTGGGAGGTACCAACTAAATACTTCCCTGCTGTGATGTCTCTACTTTTTTTCCTCCTCAAGGTTTTGTCCCAATGGGTTTTCCTTGTTGAGGTTTTAACGAGGGAGATTGATCAGCATTCCAAGCTTGACTTGTTCCACATGGTTAAGCTTGAGGGGGAGTGTTAAGTTGTGGTGTTTATTCTTAGAGGATAGAAGAGTTCAGCATGAGAGAATGAGGAGTAAAAGAGTTAAGAGTTACTATGGGCAAGTGATCCGTACAGTACGGATCAGTACGGATCACCTCGACCAAAGTTACCTCAAGTCTAAACCATTCACCACAAGATCATGTTGAAAACTTACTGTGGCAGTAACTTTAAAGTTACTGTGGTGAAATGGGATAGTTACTGAGGTAACTAGGCGAATGGGAAAGGTAAAAGTTCAAGTGGTTTAGTCTTGGCGTGGAAGAGAAGGAAAGGGAACAAGGAGGTCTTGTGACCGTTTATGGATAAGGTGTGTATACCTTGACAGACTGTCATAGCTGGAAAGGCACAAGGAATATTGTCAAAGATACCAACCGGATCAAGCATGTGAGCATCCTGGTCCAAGCATTTCAAAGGCGCGCTCCTGTCTTGGTTTGACTACACACACTTTTAATAGTGCTTAGGACTTAACCTCTCATGTCGACCCTAGTTTACTCTTGTCCTATATATATTGTAATCCTCTTCTCATCAATGTTAAGCAAACTTTGAGAAACTATTACGCCCCCTTATACTGTTCCTCTCTCTCAAACATCTAATCTCTCTCAACTCTTGCTAATACTCATCTAAACTCATATTAAACTCTCTTAAACTCTAAAAATATTACTATTGACATGAGACAAACACTCATGAATTCCAACATGGTATCAGAGCCTAGTTGCTCTCTTGGGCTGAACTCACTCTGTTCTACTTTGATCTAAAGCTCTCCTTCTCACTTTGAAATCGTTTTTGATGAGCTGTGTGGCTAGGATTCAAAAACATGAGCAGTAGAGAGTTTAGACAAATTATGTTTTCTAAAATTCAAGATGCAATCTTTAAATGTTTTTTTTTTTAAATCAATGACTCTTGATCTCCTCATTGTTTAAGGTTTGGATGAAAGACTGAAATATGTTCTTACCAGCCTGAAGGAGGGAGAAAAAATTATTCTTGTGTCTTGAAATCACTTTTAAAAAATGGCTCTTTGAAAGGATTTGAATTCTGAAAAGTGTTTTAAACATATTCTTGAGTAATCTGATTTTGAAAAATGCTTTTAAAAATATTTGACCAGTGGACAAATTGTTTTGATCCATTGGTGTCTTTGTTGTGTGAGCCATAGAAAACACTTGTTTATGTGTTATTCTGATGGTTCTCTTGTTGCAAGCCCTGGAAAACATCAGTCATGAGTTATTCCAGTGGCACTTGTCTAAGATCAGTGAGCAAATTAATTATTCAATGGTCCATTGTGTTTCAGCTACTAAAGCACCAAACTCTTGATGAGTATTGGATGCTCCTGGCTGTTTATGCTTCCGCAAAACTCAAGAAAACAGAGCAAAACTCTGTCCATTAGAACTCTTGAGAAAATTCTCTTTTCTCTATTCTCTAATTCTCAGGTTACTTATTCTCCATCATTCTCCCATTCTCTGGCTACTAATACTCTGGTTACATCATTCTCTACTCTCTACTTATTTTCTGGTTACTTTTACACTGGTTACTTAATTCTCTATTCTCACAATCTTGTTTAGAATCTGCCCTTAGGATAATTGATTGTGTTGTTGCCTGAAAGCTTAATCTTGTTGATTAGGATTCAGAGAGTGTTGCTAGGATAGTATCTTAAAGATCTCTGTCCATTGCTGCTGTGCTTATTTAAATTTTGTTTTAAAAGATCAGACTTGGTGAAAACCAATGTTCTGGTCTCTTGTTGTCTACTGATGCTTGTCTTAGTGTTGGTTTGACAGATTGCCCATGTTGATCAGAGCCTGCACAAGATGCATATTCCTGACCATGGAGAAATAATTTTTGAGTAGACCAGGAGGCCTAAAAGCTCATATCAAGCTTGTCTCCTCCCCTATACTCGGATTCAAGCTTGAGGGGGGCTGTAAATGAGCTTCCATGGCCTGTCTAGCAGCCACTGCAAGAAGAATTCAACAAGGACAGCAACAACTTGGAGTTAGAACAGTTACCTTCAGTGGGGAAGCTATGGATCAGCCCAAGGCATGGAGTAAGAACAATTACCTTCTGGTTGGGAGCTATGGATCAGCTTCTAAATGAAGTTAGAACAGTTACCTTCAGTTGGGAAGCTATGAATCAGCCCATAGCATGTGTGCTTGTACCTGGTTGATGAAGCTTGTGGTCTCAAGGAATTGATTATCATCATTGGCTCTCATCTTCCAAGCATGACCACATACTCTCATTCTCAGGTCAAGCTTGAGGAGGGGTGTTAATATGAGAAGCCAATGTCCATTCTTCTTATGCAAGGTACCTTTTAAGCTCATGAACAAGGCAGGCTTGGACTCAACCCATGATGAAGGCAAGAAGCCAAAAGAAAGGGGGAGACAAGCTCTGGCCACAAGAAGAAGCTCAAAGGTGTGATGAGTGTGAAGCAAGGAAACATTGTTGCCTGCTTGCCATTGAAGTAAGGCCATAATCCAGGGTTTATGAGTCCCTAAACTTGATCCTAAGACTCATAATCCCACTGGCCCATCCCTAAGCTGAGGGTAGTTGCACTCTTTTTCCCTAAGTGATGGTTTTATCCCATGAGGTTTTCCACACTTGGGTTTTTAATGAGACAAGTACTCTCAGTTCCAAGCTTGCCCAAGGATCTCCTATGGTCAAGCTTGAGGGGAGTGTTGAAATAAATAAAAGAATGACCAGAAGAAGAAGCTGGTTGATGAACAAAGGAGAATTCATCAAGAGAAGCCAATTTGGTTATGTTTGTGCAGTCTTGCTCCACAAGCTATCTTCTTGACCTAACTTACCTTGCAAGTCAAGAAAGGAGTTGGGGAGACATAATATGGACGTGGGAACATCTTAGAAGTCAAGTAAACATGTTTGAATTCAAATAAGAGACGCTGGTTTGAATTTGAAAAGAAGAAGTCACATGGGTTGCTTTGGAGAAGCAGCTGGCCTGTCACTTTCACTCAAGCAGGCTGTGACAACCTCTCTCCTGTCTCTTTCTACTCTTCCTGGATGAGCCAGACCTTGGCTGTATCTCCTTTGGCATCTTCTCATTCCCTACAGAGTTATTTGTTTATGTTTCCCTGTTTTAGTAATTGTTTATTCATGTGTATTGCCTATTTAAAGGCTTCTCCGTCACTTGTAACATTTATCAAGTATCAATACAAGTTCTCTCAGTCTAATTTCGTGGCTCTCTCTCCCTTGCTTGTGTTTAAACTATATTCACAATGTAAGGAGTTTAGAGTTATGGTTTAGAGGCTGCCTTAACTCTCTTTCTCTTAAGGCAGCCTAATACTTGTAAAAACCACTCTAAACTCTTCTTCTTCTTTTCTTAAGCTCTAGATTACTGATTCTAAATCCTCTTCATCTTAAGTACACATACTCAAAGTGTTGTGTTACTGCAGAAGGATAGATTCAAACTAGAGATTGATTGCCACACATAACCAGTTTACTATCTAGGATCTTGGTTATAGTGTAGGCTGCTTTCATATAACCAGTGTTCTCTCTATGACATTTGGTTGTGTGTTAAGCTATGTTTAAGAGGATTCAACCACCAATTGGTTGTCTATTCCTTGGAATGGTGAGTTCCTGTTGTATGGTTGAAGGGATTTAGTTACAAGTTAACTGAATACTCTTTTGACATGAGACAAACACTAATGAATTCCAACAATATCTTCATGATTCTTATCAAAACAGGATGAACCACGATCTAAGAAGCTTTATTTGGAACCACTAATCAGTGGAGAATAACCAGGAAGTTGAATAAATCTCATAAGTGTTGTGAGCAAGAAGATATCCCACCTTCTATCCAGATGATTCCATATTAGCCTGTTCGGACATATGCCATTATCTTCATGATTCTTATCAAACCAGGATGAACCACGATCTAAGAAGCTTTATTTGGAACAACTAATCAGTGGAGAACAACCAGGAAGTTTAATAAATCTCATAGGAGTTGTGAGTAAGAAGATATCCCACTTTCTATCCAGATGATTCCAGATTAGCCTGTTCAGACATATGGCAATATCTTCATGATTCTTATCAAACCAGATGAACCACGATCTAAGAAACTTTATTTGGAACCACTAATCAGTGGAGAATAACCAGGATATTGAATAAATCTCATAACTGTTGTGAGTAAGAAGATATCCCACCTTCTATCCAGATGATTCCAGATAAGCCTGTTCGGACATATGCCATTATCTTCATGATTCTTATCAAACCAGGATGAACCAATATATAAGAAGCTTGATTGGGAACCACTAATCAATAGAGAATAACCAGGAAGTTGAATAAATCTCATAAGTGTTGTGAGCAAGAAGATATCCCACTTTCTATCCAGATGTGATGAGGACATAGAACCAAATATCAACATTCCCACACTTAGACAAGCTCCAAGAACAAGATCAGGAACCAAGGGTGTTGTTGCAAGCTTCAATGAAGCCCTAGAAGTTCTTCTCATCAAGAGCAACATCAACACCAAGCTAGAAGCCATCACAAACCGTATGGATCAACTCACTATAGCTGGGAAAGAAGCTAACAAAGAAGAAGCTTATGTTATACAAGTTGGTCCAAAGGATGATGATAACATATGGTCCATTCTTTCTCACAAAGAAATGGTTTCCTTATTTGTCATCACACCTAAGTGATACGGTGAGTTTTGAGAAGAGAAGACCAAGTCCTCAAACGACAACACTTTGCAAAGATCAAGCTTGGCTCCTTCTCCAACGGCTACTTATTTTCAAATCATATCCGCGCCTAAGGTAAGTAAGGTAAGTCCATTCAATATAATTTATATCCTATGGTTTATCTTGCAGGGTCTTGTGTCATTTTATTTCTTTTATTTCATTTCGTTGAGTCAGGCCTTGTTTAGCCTATGCTTTCTTAAGTCCTAGATTGAGTCTTTGTATTGTTTTTGCTTCAAGACCCCTAGAAGGGCACAACTGCATTGGCGAGTATATAAGCCCCTATAAGCAGTCTTGTATCTTGACACCTTTATGAAATATATGAGTCAGTTTGCCCCCTAGCAAATACCTAAGTCTTTTGAGAGTTTGTGAGAAGCAATCTTGAGAGCAATATTGTGATTTATCAAACTCCCATCCATAGAGTTTGTGGTTTCACGTCGATCCATCCTTGATTGTGTGAATCAATCATCTTCACTCCATCAATCCATTACTTTGTTCTTGTGGGGTTGTTTATACGAACAAACCACTTGAATCCATCATCCATCTACACGCCATCTCTCATCCATAGATCCATCAAGTTGGTTATACGACCTAGTGGTGAATCCCATCCTCCATTGTTGTTTCCTAGTCTCCATTCAACCGGATCCTTCCATCTATTCATCATCACCACTAGATCCTTACATCTCAAACCATATCTCATCAAACCGGTTCTTGGATTCACTCTTCTATCCCACCAGCTTGAGAAGGCTCCCCTTGGTGCCTATATCATTTTGGTATCAGAGCTAAACGCTCCATATCAGGTTGTCTCTTTTTCTTTTTAGATAGATCGTTTAGTTTTATAAAAGAAAAACCATAAAAAGTTGCTTTGCATTTTTGATTCTCTTTTAGCCATTGTTGTGTTCTTGAAGTTTTTTAGCTTTATAAAACCAAAAAGAAAAGAAAAGAGTTCGATTTAAGTTTGTGTTTGATCCGCATTTCCTTGAAAACCCAAAAAGAATTGTGTAGTTGTCGCTTTGATTGTTTTCAACTTTCCTTTAATAGATCATTGCATCTCATTCACATAGTATTCGATTTGCATTTCCTTTTATAAGTCTTTCCCATTCGAAAAGTTTTTAAAAAAATATATATAAAAGTTTTCTTATTTAAAGTTTCATATTTCTATATTCATATATTCATATATTTAAAAAAATATATAAAAGTTTTTCCCATTTGCAAACTTTCCTTATTTAGACCATATTGTTAATTGATCCATATTGCATTGGTTTGCGGAGTATCATTGTTTTCTTTGCACTTGCATTGTTTGATAATTGTTTCTTTGATATCTCCACTTTATCTTGAAACTCTTTTCAGGCTAAGAGATGGGAGACAATAGCTCATCTTCAGCTGATACCGCAGCTACTATGGCTCAACTCCTAGCTGCTATGCAATCCATCAGTGAGAGGATGACTCGCCTAGAGCAAGGACAACAAGCTCAGGCCAACAATCCGGCTCAAGGGCATAACAACAATCCTCAAGGCCAACAACAACAACAACAAGACAATCCCCAAGCTGAGGATGATTCGGATAGTGACATGCCGAGCCTAGAAGAAGAAGAACAAAGGCCCCCTCCTAGAAGAAATGCTAGAGATAGAGGAAGAAACCGAGGCAGAGGACATGATCAAGAGAATGATCAATGGCAAGGAGGTAAAGACTTGAAGCTCACGCCACCAACCTTTGCTGGAAAGGTTAACCCTGACGCCTACATTGATTGGGAGACACGCATAGAGTATATCTTTGACTATTACCACTACTCCGAGCTAAGGAAAATCTCTCTAGCTGCTGCTCAGCTCACGGAGACTGCCTTGACATGGTGGGATCGAGAGCTATCAGAAAGAAGAAGGTTAAAACGTGCACCCATTGCTCTTTGGGATGACATGAGAGCCATGCTGAGGAGAAGATATGTGCCAAGTTACTACTACCGTGACTTGCAAAAGAGATTCAGAAATCTCACTCAAGGTTCCAAGTCAGTTGAGGAGTATTATGAAGAGTTTGATGCTATGAGGAATCTCTTAGAGGTCCAAGACTCTGAGGAAACCTTGATGGCACAATTCTTAGATGGGCTCCAAGATAGGATAACAAGAAAGGTGGAGAGACAGAACTATGAGCATTTCCATGATCTAATCCACTTTGCTATCCAAGCAGAGCAACACATCAAGCGCAAAACCGCAGCTACAAGCAGAGGCAAGAGCACTTGGACTCCACCAGCTTAAAGAAATGACAAGGGAAAGTCTATTGAGGTTGAGAGCCGGTTCAAAAAGAGTACCACTGCTGAGGCATCTAAGGGTAACAAGGCTGATCAAAGCAACCCTAGTGCACCTAGAAACCGAGACATCACTTGCTACAAGTGCCAAGGTAAGGGACACTATGCAAGAGATTGTCCTAATCAAAGAGTCATGATCCTTAGAGAAGATGGGGGATATGAGACTCAAGAAGAAGAAGCAGAAGCGGATGCTACTGATGAGGAGATCACTGACTATCCAGATGAGGGAGAGATACTTGTGACAAGAAGAGTACTTAGTACCATGTCCGAACCAGAAACCATTCAAAGAGAGAACATCTTTCATACAAGATGCACCATTGAATCTAAGGTATGTAGTTTGATCATTGATCGCGGTTCATGTACTAATGTTGCTAGCAAGTATTTGGTTGATAAGCTAGGTCTCAAGACTACTAAGCACCCGAGACCCTATAGATTGAAGTGGCTAAATGATGAAACTGAGTTGAAGATTGGTGAACAAGTGGAAATCACTTTCAGCATAGGCCGATATGTTGACAAGGTAAGTTGTGATTGTGGGAACCGAAATTCGCACTGTCGATTTTAGTTAAGTAAATCGAAGGAAAACTAAGTAAACCTAGTTTTCCCTGAAGGCTCGGATTCTCTGCGATAACCAAACGAAAATGATAGAACAAAGCAAAGTAGCGGAAAAGTTGCACTAGGGCGTTTTATTAAATAGATGATACAATATTCTTCCGAAAAAGGGAAGTAGAGAAACGCTGAAGCAAAAGTGACGGAAAAATAAAGGAGACAAAACGTTCTAAGCTTTGCTCCGCTAGTCTAACCTCCTAAGTCCTAAGCTAGCAGGAATTCTCTAAGTCCCTAAGTTTCGGATTTGCTCTCTCTCTAGGATTTTTGCTCTCTCTCTAGGATTTTTGCTCTGCCTTTCTTCCTCCCACCAAGCTCCTTTATATACTCCTTCTTATGACGGTCTATTCTTCTTCTGGGCCGCAGGACGGGCTTCTTTCCATTTTCGTCGGCCTCCGCGCTTTTCGGGAAACTTGACATTTATCCTTCCGGAAATTTAACATTTATCTTGTTATGTAAAGATAAACGTAAATCGTCGTATCCATCTCAGATAATCGTAGATTGACTGTCCGATCGCGTTTTGGTCCCTTTCGGGCCGTCTTTAGGACTTCCGTTGCTTTCTACGATCTCTTTAGAAATTCCTCGTTCATTCGTAGAGTTGAGACGAATGGTGTTTTAAGATGACCATCGCTGTTTTATACGAAGAATCTAAGATCTTTCTTCCCGTCGATGTCTTACGAGTTTCCGAAAGGTTTGCGAAGACCTTGAAAAGACTCGAAGTACAAATTTCTGATTGCCAGGAACTGGGACTCGTGCACCGAAGATCGTCGACCGAAGACCCGAACCAGCACGGGGCTAGCCGCCTGGCGACCACGGCCAGCACGGGCGCTAGCCGCCGGCGGCCACGACCAGCACAGGACTAGCCGCCCGGCGGCCACGGCCAGCACGGGCGCTAGCCGCCGGCGGCCACGGCCAGCACGGGGCTAGCCGCCCGGCGGCCACGGCCAGCACAGGCGCTAGCCGCCGGCGGCCACGGCCAGCACGGGGCTAGCCGCCCGGCGGCCACGGCCAGCACGGGCGCTAGCCGCCGGCGGCCACGGCCAGCACGGGGCTAGCCGCCCGGCGGCCACGGCCAGCACGGGCGCTAGCCGCCGGCGGCCACGGCCAGCACGGGGCTAGCCGCCCGGCGGCCACGGCCAGCACGGGCGCTAGCCGCCGGCGGCCACGGCCAGCACGAGGCTTAGCCGCCCGGCGGCCACGGCCAAGGCCTGAGTCGACTGCTCGGTTCCTTCGGTCTACGGGTGTTTTTGTTCGTTTGTCGGAAGGTCTTTCGTATGAAAAATAGACTTAGCCGTTGATTTCGAGATAACCGTTTTTGACCCCAATAGTTAGCCCCCCAGCCTGTAAGACGCGGAGACGGTCTTGCGGGCGGAAGATTATGAGTTGAAAATCGAAATTTTTGGCTAGGGATATTTTATTCCGAAAAACTCTACCACCTTTGATTTCTTATAAGTAGCACCTCATCTTCCTCTCATTTCTCACTCACTCTCCTTTCCTCAAATTTTAGAAAACATGGCTTTCTCTCCAAATGAAAAGAAGGATTCCGATGTCGAAATGAGTGAAGCTAACCAAGCCTCGTCGGTGCAAGATACTCCTGCTCTTACGCAGGCATTCGTCGAGGGGTTCAGTTCCTTTCAGGACAAGATGGAGCGACGCCGTGCTGAGATGGAGTCTAGCGTGGCAGGTCCTAGTGCTACTCCCGTGGTTTCGACTCCTGGTTCCGATGTCACTTTAACTCCGGATCCCGCGGCTTTGGTTCTTGGACCCGATGTTACTCCAGTCCCGGTCTCCACACTTCCAGCCTCTGGAACCGATGTCCCTTTGCCTGCTGGAGAAATTGTCGTTTCGGAGCAAGTACCCGACGTCCAGGCTCGTCCGGAAGGTTCCCCTTTCGCGCCGATAATGGTTTCGGAGGATGCGGTAGAAGTCATGCCTCCTCCTCCAGAAAAGAAGAGAGAGATCGTTTTGGGACTTCCCGCGTCCAACGCTGTGCTGCCATCGAGGGGACGTTCAAGAGCTGGGGTCGCCGGATCAGCGAAAAGGAAAAGGTGTACTAAGAGTGAGGAAGGCAAGGTTTCGGCGAGACTATCGCAGCATCGCTCCAAGGTATTTCGTAAGAACCTTCTTTCCTTTGCTATCCCTTTGATTCTCATATATATATATATTTTTTTTATGTGATCAGTTTGTGTCGTTGATCGACGGGATGCTTGGAGATTGCGGACTGGAGGTTACGCGTTTGTCCAAGGAGCTGGATTCGTCGCGGGAAACTCTGAAGCGTACCGAGGCTGTGCTTCAATCGATTGAGAGCACTCATGCCGCCCAGACGTCGACGCTCGAAGCTAGGATCAGCGATCTCGAGCGCGATCTGGGAAAGACTGTGAGCTCGCTACTCAAAGCGAAGGAGGAGAAGAAGAGCAAATCTTCGGAAGTTCGTCGTCTGAAGAGGCGGATTCAGCGCTTTGAGGAGGCGGGAACTTGCAGTACGGTGGAGCTTGCCGGCCCGTCGTCCTCAGGTGCCCTTGTCCCGGGCTTGGAAATTCCAGAGGTCCAGGATGCTGGAATTGTTGCGGACAAGGGTGGTGAGGAAGTCGGCGAGGGCGATGGCGAAGCTGTTCCTGCCTTGGGTGATTCGGAGGATGAAGGCGGTGTCCCGGAGGACGCCTAGGTTGATCAATCCCTGAGGGGATTTTTATTTTGATTATATTTCGGCCGTTGGTTGGCCATTATGTATGATTTCGGGACTGGCCGTTGGTGGCTTTGAATCCCTGCCCTTTTTAGGGCGCTGTATTGAATTCGCGGTATGCGTTTATAAAATATTTTGCGTTTTCAGAACTTCTGTTTGTCGAAGTTAGAGGGGCAGGGTGCGAGTTGTCGTCTCATTCCTGCCTCCCTGACGATCACCGTATCCGTAGTTTGTACAAAGCGAGATTTTCCTGCGGTTTACGATTTACGCGAAAATTCGTGGAAACGTACAGACTTGAGTGAAGAGACAAGTTTTGGGATCTCGCGTCGTTGACGCTTTGCCTATGAGATGTTTTAGATACCAGCAAGGCTGGGTTTAGGGCACGACCTAGGTTTACTCTCAGACTGAGGCTGTGCGATGACAAATCGGCTTTCGTTTTGCCTGTTCGTGATTTTAACCTGATTCGTACCGTTTTAAAATCCGCGAAGTGGTATCGGCTTATATGATTTGTATGGGTACGAATCGAGCGACTTCCTTTACGAAGTGCTGAACCAAATTTGGATTTTTTGTATAGCGCGCTATGGGATCCTTGTCGGATGTAAAAGAGCCTACCCTTGGGTGGCTTGTCTGTTTAGGACATTAGAGTTCGTTTGTTGTGATCAGCAACAACGATATGATGCCGTTTAGGGGGCGTATGAAAGTTATAATCGAAAAACGGATGTTCGGGCACGAAGCGACGTCTCGCAGTGCTTTTGAAGTTTGTTTTTCTTATGCCATAGAGGACTATGGGCTTTCTAGAAATCGCGGAATGTTTCCGGGCGATAGTTTTATAGTTTGTTTGATGGATACTGGATCCGTTGTTAAGGCCGTTAGGCGAATTGATTGTGGAAAGTTTTCGAAAGTTCGTTTTTTTTTTGAAAATTGTGGGAGCGTACGGGTGTACACACCCCACTCCCCCTTTTTTAAATCGGGGGGATAGCTGAACCCACCGGTTGGCGAGTTGCCTACGTACCTGTTTCGAGGATCAAGCCATCTCGTAGTTCTGTTGTCCACGTTTACGTTCTAGTGGTAGTATTTCTTGAGATGCATAGCATTCCAAGTTCTTGGGATTTTTTCGTCTTGCATGTTCGCAATTTGGTATGAACCTGGTCGGACGACTTTTATGATTTTGTATGGTCCTTCCCAGTTTGCTCCCAGTTTTCCTGCGTTTCGTTCAGCAGTGTTTTGGAAGACTTTTCGCAAGACTAGTTCACCCTCTTTGAATCTTCGATGACGTACGTTCGCATTGTAGTATTTTGCGGCGGCCTGCTAGTAATTTTGAATGCGGATGAGGGCTTGGTCGCGACGCTTGTTGATGAGGTCAAGATTATCCAGCAGCATGGCATTGTTCAGATCTTCCCGTTCGGGAAGAAATCTCCCCCGTACGCCAGGGAATTCTACTTCCGCCGGAATCATGCATTCTGCTCCGTAAACGAGAGCGAATGGAGTTTCCCCCGTTGCTCGTCTCGGAGTGGTTCGATGAGACCAAAGGACCCCTTCGAGTTCTTCCGCCCATCGTCCCTTTTTGGCTTCCAAGCGTTTTTTCAATCCGTCTAGGACGGTCTTGTTTATGGTTTCAGCCTGTCCATTGCATTGTGGGTATCTGGGAGTAGACTTGTTAAGTCGTATCTTCCATTTTTCGCAGAATGCCTCGAATCGAGTGGAAATAAACTGAGACCCGTTGTCCGTTACGATTTCGTATGGGACACCGTGTCTGGTTATGATGTTTTTCCAAACGAAGTTCTCGACTTGCACGTCTTTTATACTTGCGTAGGACTCAGCTTCCACCCATTTTGAAAAGAAATCGGTGAGGACCAGCAGGAAACGTTTTTGTTTTGATTTGTGCATTGGTCCGACGATGTCCATCGACCATCGCATGAAAGGGTACGGAGACGAGATGGAAGAGAGGATCTCGGCGGGCTGGTGAATTGTCGGGGCGTGCCGCTGACACTTCTCGCATTTCCGAGCGTACTTCTCGCAATCTTTTACCATAGTTGGCCAGTAGAATCCGTGGCGTTTTATTTTTGTTGCGAGAGACCTTCCGCCGGAGTGGTTTCCGCATGATCCGGAATGAACCTCTTCCATGATTTTTCTCGCCTTCTCTCCTTCCGCGCAAGTCATGAGAGGTCCGGAGAACCGCCATTTGTAGATTTCGCCTTCCACGGTTACGTATCGTGCTGCCTGGATTTTTATTTTGCGAGCAGCCCATTTCTCCGCGGGTAGGGTACCATCTAGAATATAGGCTTTGATAGGTTCTAACCAGGGAGCGTCGCAGCCATAGTCTGTTTGGTCTGCGTCGTCTTCCGGTTGATCTTCGTTTTCTTCCACGCCTTCGATCTGTGTTCTGATCAGGTTGGCGATTACCGGCGGTCCGATGCTTGGATGCTCTATGAATTCGACGAGAATTATTCTCTTAAGCCCTGGATCCGAGCTTGAGGCGAGGGCGGCTAAAGCGTCAGCTTGGACGTTTTCCGAGCGGGGAATCCTGGTTAACGCGAATTGCTGAAAATCGTGGGCCAAGTCTTGGACAACTTTCAGATATGCGTTCATCCTTTCATCCCTTGCTTCGTATTCTCCGCTAAACTGGTTTGCAACTAACTGAGAGTCGCAGTAAGCGTGAATGTTTCAAATTTTCAGTCCCTGGGCCAGTCGTAGGCCCGCAATTAGTGCCTCGTATTCCGCTTCGTTATTCGATGCGCGAAAATCCAAGCGGAACGATTGCTCGAGGATTTCTCCTGTCGGTGAAGTGAGCCGGATCCCGATTCCAGATCCTTGCTTGGTTGAAGATCCATCGACATGGAGATCCCATGTTGATCCAGGGTCTTCGTTAGTTAAATCCGTCGTGGGTAATTCTACCAAGAAGTCCGCGAGTACCTGCGATTTCGTGCAGGTCTTTGGACGATATTCGATATCGTACTCGCTTAGTTCAATTGCCCACTTCGCGAGTCTACCAGACTGGCTTGGACTGTGTAGAATCGTCCGTAACGGAAAGGTGGTAAGCACCACGATGGTATGAGATTGGAAATACGGTCTAAGCTTTCTCGCCGAAGTTATGACAGCGAGTGCCAACTTTTCCATCAGCGGATACCGGGTTTCGGCATCTAGTAATGTTTTACTAATGTAGAAGACCGGTTTCTGTTCTCCGAATTCCTCTTGAATCAGGACGCCACTGACTGCTGATGCGGATACTGCGATGTAGAGGAACAAGGGCTCTCCGACTACGGGTTTTGCGAGGATTGGAGGGGTGGCCAGATACTGCTTCAGCTGTTGGAAAGCTTTCTCGCAATCTTCTGACCACTCGAACTTTTTATTCCCCTTTAACGTTTCGTAGAAGGGGAGACACTTATCCGTGGATCGCGAGATGAACCGGTTTAAGGCCGCGACTCGTCCGGTCAGCCTCTGGACTTCCCGCTTGGTTCTCGGGGAGGCCATCTCTATCAGTGCGTTGATTTGTTTCGGATTGGCCTCAATTCCGCGGAATGTTACGAGGTAACCGAGAAATTCTCCCGACGCCACGGCGAATCTGCATTTTGATGGATTGAGTTTCATGTTGTGTTGGTTCAACCTCTCAAAGCATTCCTCTAGGTGGGTCACGTGATCGCGTTCGTCGAGAGATTTTACCAACATGTCGTCGATATACACCTCCATAGTTTTTCCGAGTTGCTCGGCAAACATTCGATTGACGAGTCGCTGATACGTGGCGCCGGCGTTCTTAAGACCGAAAGGCATTACTTTGTAGCAATAGGTTCCTCGGTCGGTAATGAATGCTGTCTTCTCGCGATCTTCGGGATTCATCATGATTTGATTGTAACCGGAGAACGCGTCCATGAACGATAGGAGTTTGTTTCCTGCGGTTGCCTCGACTAGACGGTCGATGTGTGGAAGCGGGAAACAATCCTTCGGGCACGCTTTGTTGAGATCGGTAAAGTCAACGCATACTCGCCATTTCCCGTTCTTTTTCTTGACGACGACGGGATTGGCGAGCCAGTCGGGATATCTTACTTCTGTTATTGATCCAACTTTGAGGAGTCTTTCGACTTCCTCATTGGCCGCAGTTGCCCGTTCGGGGCCTAGCTTTCGCCTCTTTTGTTTTACGGGTTTGTGAGTTGGATCAATGTTGAGTTCGTGACATATTATGTTAATGTCGATTCCCGGCATGTCTTCCGCAGCCCAAGCGAACGTGTTAAGGTTCTTCTTGAGACATGCGATGAGTTCTGCTTTCAATGGATCGCGAAGATTGGCTCCAATCTCCACGCATCGCTCTGGGTTAGTCTCATCGAGGCAGACCGAAATTACAGGTTCGCAAGTGGGCTCACGTTTCCCTTCCAGGACCTCAGCTCTTTGTGATTTCCAGAAGATTTCTGGAGGGTCCTGCGATGCTGGTTCGTGAGTCGCTTGCTTTTTCGGTTTAGTTTCGGGCTCAAAGTTTTTCCGTTTTAACCCAGCGGCCAAGCAGACTTGCGGCGCTTTACGATCTCCTTGTATCGTTTCCACTCCGGAGAGGGTCGGAAATTTAAGGCACAGATGGAAAGTCGAGGGGATTGCTCGCATGGAATTTAACCACGGAGTCCCGACGATCGCGTTATATGCTGCTGGACCGTCGACTACCAAAAATTCTGCCGTTTTTGTGACGCTCCCGGCTCTGACCGAAAGATCGACCGAGCCGAGGGTCATTGTGATGTTTCCTGAGAGTCCGATTATCGGATTGGGATCGTCTGTGATAGCGTTTAGGTCGATTCCCATCCTCTCGAGGGTGTTTTTATATATAATATTGGTCGAGCATCCGGTGTCGACCAATATTCTCGCTACGTCAATGTCCTGGATCGTCAGTCGGATAACGAGGAGTTCGTCATGAGGTTTGGCTTGATAAACCGTTGCTCCGTCCCCGAATGACACGATGTTGTGGACAGGTGATGTGGCCATGCTGTTGTTACCAATCGTAGGTTTTTGAGTAAGAGAATCCGACCCCCCCTCCTTCTAGCGCCAAACTGTGGGAACCGAAATTCGCACTGTCGATTTTAGTTAAGTAAATCGAAGGAAAACTAAGTAAACCTAGTTTTCCCTGAAGGCTCGGATTCTCTGCGATAACCAAACGAAAATGATAGAACAAAGCAAAGTAGCGGAAAAGTTGCACTAGGGCGTTTTATTAAATAGATGATACAATATTCTTCCGAAAAAGGGAAGTAGAGAAACGCTGAAGCAAAAGTGACGGAAAAATAAAGGAGACAAAACGTTCTAAGCTTTGCTCCGCTAGTCTAACCTCCTAAGTCCTAAGCTAGCAGGAATTCTCTAAGTCCCTAAGTTTCGGATTTGCTCTCTCTCTAGGATTTTTGCTCTCTCTCTAGGATTTTTGCTCTGCCTTTCTTCCTCCCCCCAAGCTCCTTTATATACTCCTTCTTATGACGGTCTATTCTTCTTCTGGGCCGCAGGACGGGCTTCTTTCCATTTTCGTCGGCCTCCGCGCTTTTCGGGAAACTTGACATTTATCCTTCCGGAAATTTAACATTTATCTTGTTATGTAAAGATAAACGCAAATCGTCGTATCCATCTCAGATAATCGTAGATTGACTGTCCGATCGCGTTTTGGTCCCTTTCGGGCCGTCTTTAGGACTTCCGTTGCTTTCTACGATCTCTTTAGAAATTCCTCGTTCATTCGTAGAGTTGAGACGAATGGTGTTTTAAGATGACCATCGCTGTTTTATACGAAGAATCTAAGATATTTCTTCCCGTCGATGTCTTACGAGTTTCCGAAAGGTTTGCGAAGACCTTGAAAAGACTCGAAGTACAAATTTCTGATTGCCGGGAACTGGGACTCGTGCACCGAAGATCGTCGACCGAAGACCCGAACCAGCACGGGGCTAGCCGCCCGGCGACCACGGCCAGCACGGGCGCTAGCCGCCGGCGGCCACGGCCAGCACGGGACTAGCCGCCCGGCGGCCACGGCCAGCACGGGGCTAGCCGCCCGGCGGCCACGGCCAGCACGGGCGCTAGCCGCCGGCGGCCACGGCCAGCACGGGGCTAGCCGCCCGGCGGCCACGGCCAGCACGGGCGCTAGCCGCCGGCGGCCACGGCCAGCACGGGGCTAGCCGCCCGGCGGCCACGGCCAGCACGGGCGCTAGCCGCCGGCGGCCACGGCCAGCACGGGGCTAGCCGCCCGGCGGCCACGGCCAGCACGGGCGCTAGCCGCCGGCGGCCACGGCCAGCACGGGGCTTAGCCGCCCGGCGGCCACGGCCAAGTCCTGAGTCGACTGCTCGGTTCCTTCGGTCTACGGGTGTTTGTGTTCGTTTGTCGGAAGGTCTTTCGTATGAAAAATAGACTTAGCCGTTGATTTCGAGATAACCGTTTTTGACCCCAACAGTGATGTAGTTCCTATGCAAGCTGGTCATCTTTTGCTAGGTAGACCTTGGCAATTTGACAAGGAAGCAATCCACAATGGGCACACCAACTACTATAGCTTCACTCATAACAGCCGCAAGCACAACCTAGCTCCTTTAACTCCACAACAAGTTTTTGACTTGCAAAAGGAGATGACTAAAGGAAACAAGGTAAGTAAGACTAATCTCTATATTAGTCCATCTCAAGTTTTAAAATCATTGGAACATAAAACACATGTGCTACTAATGATCTTTAAGGAAGGTGTTTTGACAGATTATAAAGATCAAGAGCTTCCACCAGAAGTTGTGCAACTACTTGAGAAATTCCCTGATCTCTTTCCAGAAGATATTCCTGCTGGTTTACCACTAATAAGAGGGATAGAACACCAGATTGATATAGTACCAGGAGCTCCATTGCCAAACCGGCCAGCTTATAGAGTCAATCCGGAAGAAGCCAAAGAATTGGAAAGACAAGTACAAGACTTGATGGACAAGGGATACATAAGAGAAAGCCTAAGTCCTTGTGCAGTTCCAGTTCTTCTAGTGCCAAAGAAAGATGGGACTTGGAGGATGTGTGTTGATTGTCGAGCTATAAACAACATTACCATCAAATATAGACATCCAATCCCACGGCTAGATGACATGCTAGATGAACTCAGTGGTGCCACTATCTTTTCAAAGATAGATTTGAAGAGTGGTTATCACCAGGTAAGGATGAAAGAAGGAGATGAGTGGAAGACTGCTTTCAAGACCAAGAGAGGTCTTTATGAATGGCTAGTCATGCCATTTGGTCTCATTAATGCTCCAAGCACTTTCATGCGCCTCATGGACCATGTTCTAAGGGAGTACATCTGTAAGTTTGTAGTTGTATACTTTGATGATATCTTAGTCTATAGCAACAACTTAGAAGATCATCTTATCCATCTTGAAAAGGTTTTAGAAACCTTGCGCCAAGAGCATCTTTATGCTAATCTCAAGAAGTGTACTTTTTGCACTGATCAACTAGTTTTCCTAGGCTTTGTTGTTAGTTCACAGGGTCTAAAAGTGGATGAAGAGAAGATCAAGGCAATACAAGAGTGGCCCGCGCCAACTACAATAGGTCATGTGAGGAGTTTCCATGGTTTAGCAAGCTTCTATAGAAGATTTATCAGAGACTTCAGCACCATAGCCGCCCCATTAACTTCAGTAATCAAGAAAGATGTGGCTTTCAAATGGGGAAGTGAACAGGATGAAGCTTTTCAAAATCTCAAAGATAGTTTAACTAATGCTCCTGTTTTAGTTTTACCTGATTTTAACAAGACTTTTGAGATTGAATGTGATGCATCAGGAACAGGTATTGGAGCAGTGTTAACTCAAGGAGGGAAGCCAGTAGCATTCTTCAGTGAGAAGTTACATGGAGCTACACTCAACTATCCCACCTATGATAAAGAGTTATATGCACTAGTGAGGTCATTGCAGACTTGGCAGCACTATCTACTCTCTAAGGAGTTTGTGATCCACACTGACCACGAGACACTCAAGTATTTGAGAGGACAAACTACCTTGAAGAAGAGGCACGCAAGGTGGCTAGAGTTTGTGGAATCTTTTCTTTATGTCATTAAGTACAAGAAAGGAAAGGAGAACATTGTAGATGATGCATTGTCAAGAAGGCATGCGCTTATATCTTTGATGGAGGCCAAGGTAATGGGGTTTGAGCACATCAAAAAGCAGTACCAAGAAGATCCAGACTTTGGAGACATCTACAAGCAATGCAAGCAAGCCGCATTTGGATCTTTCTATCAGCATGATGAGTTTCTATTTAAAGACAAGAGGTTGTGTATCCCACAAGGTTCCATGCGAGACTTGATCTTGAGAGAACCACATGGTGGTGGACTTATGGGACACTTTGGACGTGACAAAACCTTGAGTATAGTGGCAGAGCACTTCTACTGGCCACACTTGAGAAGAGATGTTGAGAAGCTATGCGCAAGATGCATTGTTTGTCTCAAAGCTAAATCCAGGTTACCTCCTCATGGTCTATACATTCCTTTACCTATTCCTGATCTACCTTGGGTAGATATTTCCATGGATTTTGTTTTAGGTTTACCAAAGATCAGAAACAAGGACTCCATCTTTGTTGTGGTGGACAGGTTTTCTAAGATGGCTCATTTTATTCCTTGCAATAAGACTAATGATGCTACATAAACTGCTGATTTATTCTTTAAAGAAGTGGTTAAGCTTCATGGTATCCCTAGAACTATTGTTTCTGACAGGGACACAAAGTTCTTAAGCCATTTTTGGAGGACCATTTGGAGGAAGTTAGGTACAAAGCTCTTATTCTCTACCACTTGCCATCCTCAAACTGATGGACAAACTGAGGTTGTTAACCGCACTCTATCCACTCTCTTGAGAGCCACGGTTGGTAAGAACTTAAGGAATTGGCTTGATTGTTTACCTTTCATTGAATTTGCTTATAATAGAGTTCCTCATTCTGCTACTAAGCTTTCACCTTTTGAGATTGTGTATGGGTTTAAGCCAATGACTCCTTTGGACCTCTCTCCTATCCTGCCGCAAAAGGATCAAATGATAAGTACAGATGGTGAGACTAAAGGCTGAGCTTATGAAGAAGATCCACCAGAAGGTTAAGGAGAACCTAGAGAAGCAAAACGAGAGGAACAAGAAGCAAGGTGACAAGGGAAGAAAGGAGGTTTCATTTGAACCAGGAGATTGGGTTTGGTTACACATGAGGTCTGAGAGGTTTTCCAAAGCAAAGAAAGTCCAAGCTTTCTCCAAGAGGAGATGGCCCATTCATAGTCCTGAAGAAGATCAATGACAATGCCTATCAATTGGAGCTGCCGGTTGAGTTTAATGTTTCTTCTACTTTCAATGTGTCAGATTTATCTTACTTTCATGCAGATGAAACTGTTCTGAGGTCAGAACCTTCTCAAGAGGGAGAGAATGATGAGGACATAGAACCAGATATCAACATTCCCACACTTAGACAAGCTCCAAGAACAAGATCAGGAACCAAGGGTGTTGTTGCAAGCTTCAATGAAGCCATAGAAGTTCTTCTCATCAAGAGCAACATCAACACCAAGCTAGAAGCCATCACAAACCGTATGGATCAACTCACTATAGCCGGGAAAGAGGCTAACAGAGAAGAAGTTTATGTTATACAAGTTGGTCCAAAGGATGATGATAACATATGGTCCATTCTTTCTCACAAAGAAATGGTTTCCTTATTTGTCATCACACCTAAGTGATACAGTGAGTTTTGAGAAGAGAAGACCAAGTCCTCAAACGACAACACTTTGCAAAGATCAAGCTTGGCTCCTTCTCCAACGGCTACTTATTTTCAAATCCTATCCGCGCCTAAGGTAAGTAAGGTAAGTCCATTCAATATAATTTATATCCTATGGTTTATCTTGCAGGGTCTTGTGTCATTTTATTTCTTTTATTTCATTTCGTTGAGTCAGGCCTTGTTTAGCCTATGCTTTCTTAAGTCCTAGATTGAGTCTTTGTATTGTTTTTGCTTCAAGACCCCTAGAAGGGCACAACTGCATTGGCGAGTATATAAGCCCCTATAAGCAGTCTTGTATCTTGACACCTTTATGAAATATATGAGTCAGTTTGCCCCCTAGCAAATACCTAAGTCTTTTGAGAGTTTGTGAGAAGCAATCTTGAGAGCAATATTGTGATTTATCAAACTCCCATCCATAGAGTTTGTGGTTTCACCTTGATCCATCCTTGATTGTGTGAATCAATCATCTTCACTCCATCAATCCATTACTTTGTTCTTGTGGGGTTGTTTATACGAACAAACCACTTTATTGACAAAGGATATAAATAAATCAGAAAGAGAGAGGAGCTGGAGATACATGAAGTAGAAGCAGATCCGAGATTACTTGAAATACAAGCATATCCGTACAACACTTGTTGTGCAAGGTACCAGTGCATAACCTAACGTGGAGTGAGAGGCAAGGCAAGTTCAAACACACCTTGGTCGACATCAGAAGAGGAGGAGACCGTTGGGAATACATGAGACAAAGGAGAGTGATTAAAATAAGCATGGTCACATGTTCTGTTTATGGAGAGAACCGTTTGTGACCTGTCACTCTCATGCCTTGATCAGAACCCATTTGTTTATTGTTTATGTACTTGCCTAGGATAGATTATTATTTCCTGTAACAAGGCAATGTGCCTATATATTCATGTAACCTCTCTCACAATAAGATTAAGGAAATTGAATCCTTCTTATCTCTCTCTCTCTTTGGCGAGTTCTACTCTCTCTCTTTCTCTTTTATCTCTTTGCTACATTCATATCTTGTTCATCACTTGGTTCTTATTTTCTTACATGATATCAGAGCTTATTAGCTCCTGAGTACCCAAATCAATTCCGCAACACACTCTGATTTCTTTTTATATATTTCTCTCTGTTTTACTTCACAAATTTCCCTTCAGATTTCTTTTACCCAGTGGATAATAAATCTGAGTTCTTGAGTGTTCTTGAGATTTTCTTTAAAATTCTTGGCTGTGCTCACTCTAGTCTGTCTCTATTTCTTTCTTTTGAGTGTTTATCTTGTCTCTAAACTTGAGTTCTCTCAGTTCCAGAGTTGATTCACCTCAAAACCAGCCTTGAAAATTCAAAAATTATCTTGGCGCCTAACTAGAAGAATGGAGACTTACAACACTGTGCGCATCCCAGTTACACTCAAGGGACCAGGAAACTACATTACATGGTCTAAGATGACCATGACAGCCCTTGGAGGAAGAGGACTTTGGCAGCATGTGACTTCAAGCTCAGCTCCAAAGCAAACCACCCAAGGAGAAGATGGCAAGGAGATTGTAGTGATAGATGAAGGCAAATGGGCTCAGGAAGATCTCATGGTGCTGTCTATCTTACATAGCTCTCTTGATGGTCCACTCATGGACACCAACTGTCACTGCACAACACCAAAACAGTTGTGGGACACTTTGCAAAAGGTTTATGGCAACACTTCAAACCTCACAAGAATTTATGAAGTGAAGAGAGCCATTAACAACTTGCAGCAAGAAGAAGGAGACTTCACCAAACATCTTGGGAAGTACAGCCAGCTCTGGTCTGAGTTGGAGATGCTAAGACCAAGCACCAATGACCCTGAAGCCCTTAAGATCAGGCGTGAGCAAGACAAAGTCTTTGGACTACTTCTCACACTCAGTCCAAGCTTCACTGATGTGGTTAGGCATATACTAAGAGACAAGGAGCTTCCAAGCTATGATGAAGTGTGTGCTCAACTACAAAAGGAGATAGGCTCAGATGGACTATTTGGTGGTGGGAAAGGAGACTTGTCTATGGCACACAAGTCTGAGAAGGTGGAAAGTGCTTCAGCCAACAAAGCTCACTTCAAGCCAAGAGGAGGAGGAGACAAGTCAGTAACTTGTGAGCATTGCAAGTATAAAGGACACTCCAAGACCAACTTCTGGATCCTACATCCTCATCTCAGGCCAGCTTCAGCAAACAAGTACAACCAGACCAGAGCACATGAAGCAAGAGCTCAAGAGCATCCAGCATCTAGTTTCATGCGAATGGGAGATGATGGGAGAGCCTTGGTCTCTACAATTCACACTGGTGGTTCCACCTCTCACGCTAGGTCTCAGCCATCCCCTGATGATGCATTCATCAGGAAGTCAGACATTGAGGCCTTGATCAAAGCCCTCAATGCAAACTCTGGTAACCAAAGTATTAATGCCTTAAATTCTATTCACACTGCATCTCACACTGCTAGACCTTTAATCATTGATTCAGGAGCTTATCATCATATGATTAGGGATGGTAAACTGATTAGTGATATTAAACCAGCTCTAGGAAGTGTTGTGATAGCAAATGGTGATAGAATTCCCATAGAAGGAGTAGGAAATCTGAATCTGTTTAATAAAGAATCTCAAGCGTTTGATATGCCAACCTTTGCTTTTAATCTTTTATCTGTGAAAAGAGCCACTAATGATTTACATTGCAATGTTATTTTTAGTCCTAATGATGTGTGCTTTCAGGATATTAAGACCAGTAAGATGCTGGGCAAAGGTGTGAGCAAGGGAGAGCTATACTTTCTTGAAGATACCAAGCCTAGATCAGATTCCTCTTATGCTTTTAATTATGCTTCTGTTTTAGCTAATGATGTGTTCTGGCATGCTAGATTAGGCCATCCTCATTCTCATGCTTTAAAATTGATGTTACCTAATCTGTCTTTGCAAAATGAAACTTGTGAGGCTTGTATTTTTGGTAAACATCATAAATCTGTTTTCCCTTCATCAATGACTATTTATGAGAATTGCTTTGATCTTGTTCACTCTGATGTTTGGACTGCACCTTGTGTTTCTAGAGAAAACCATAAATATTTTGTGACTTTCATAGATGAAAAATCAAAATATACTTGGCTAACTCTGATTCCAAGTAAAGATAGAGTCTTAGAAGCTTTTATTAACTTCCAAAACTATGTCACTAACCATTTCAATTCCAAGATCAAAATTTTTAGGTCAGATAATGGAGGTGAATACACTGGCCATGCCTTCAAACAACACTTAGCAAAACATGGAATTATACATCAGACAAGCTGTCCATACACACCACAACAAAATGGAGTGGCTGAGAGGAAAAATCGCCATCTCATGGAGGTTGCAAGGAGCATGATGTTTCACTCCAATGTACCTAAAATATTTTGGGGAGATGATGGTGATCGCATGCTATCTTATCAACAGAGTCCCCACCAAAGTCCTTCAAGATATCTCACCATTTCAGGTATTAAACAAGACTAAACCTCCTATTGATCACTTACGTGTGTTTGGTTGTGTGTGTTATGTCTTGGTACCAGGTGAGAAGAGAAACAAGCTTGATCCCAAGAGTGTCAAAGCTATGTTTATAGGATACTCTCACACCCAGAAAGGATACAAGTGCTATGCGCCAGATTCAAGAAGGGTAATGGTCTCAAGGGATGTGCAGTTTGTAGAATCAAAGGGTTACTATGATGAGAAGAGCTGGGAAAGCCTTAGAGATCTCTCACAAGGACCATTTGATAGAGCAAACAACCTGAGAATCATCATGGAGAGTTTAGGCATCTCCCAGCCTAGGAGCAGTGAGGCGCCTAGAACCACTCCACCACCACCAGTTGCTGTCAACAATGAAGAAGCAACACCTATTATTGAGCCAGTCCATCTTGATCCTGAGGGAGGCAGTGAGCATGAATCAACACCAGCAAATGATTCAGCATCAACACATGATCAAGATGGAGCAGAATCTGATGGTGATCAAGTTCAGGAAGAAGCAGTGGTAGAAGAGCAGATTCAACCATTGAGAAGAAGTACTAGGGTGAGGAAGGATCCATCAAACTGGACCAGCACCAGAGTGTACTTCAACTCCAATGCAGTGGCTCATCCTACTCAAGCAGTCTGCTCCTTGGCATACTTTCCAGAAGAACATGGGGCGTTTATCACCCACCTAGATGAAGCTTACATACCAAAGACCTATGAGGAAGCAATGGCACTGGATGAGTGGAGAGAATCAGTGGGAGATGAGATAGGAGCTATGATCAAGAATGATACATGGTTTGAAACTCAACTTCCAAAAGGCAAGAAGGCAGTAACAAGTCGCCTACTCTTCACTATCAAGTACAAAGCAAATGGTCAACCAGAAAGGAAGAAGACAAGGCTGGTTGCAAGAGGGTACACTCAAGTCTATGGAGAAGACTATTTGGATACATTTGCACCAGTGGCTAAGCTTCACACCATAAGAGTTGTTCTCTCCTTGGCTGTTAACTTGGAATGGGATCTCTGGCAAATGGATGTCAAGAATGCATTTCTTCAAGGAGAATTAGAAGATGAAGTCTACATGAGACCACCACCAGGAATGGAAGACATGGTTAAACCAGGAAATGTACTTAGATTGAAGAAGGCAATCTATGGATTGAAGCAATCACCAAGAGCCTGGTATCACAAGCTTAGCACAACCCTTAATGGAAGAGGGTTTGTGAAATCAGAATCTGACCATACTCTCTTCACTCTCACCAGCAAGCAAGGCATTGTTGTAATCCTCATCTATGTTGATGATATTATCATCACTGGCAGCAACAAGGAAGGTATAATTTCAACTAAAGCTTTTCTTAAATCCTCATTTGATATTAAAGATTTGGGAGAGCTTAAGTACTTCCTTGGGATAGAAATATGCCGCTCTAAAGAGGGGCTTTTCTTATGCCAAAGGAAGTACACACTTGATCTTTTAAATGAGGCAGGAGAGCTTGGTGGAAGAATAGCCAAGACACCACTTGAAGAGGGTTACAAGATATTGCGTGAGGGGGAGTTTGAAGATACACCATTTGGAGACTTCAAACTCTATAGAAGAATGGTGGGGAAGCTGATCTATCTCACCATCACAAGACCAGACATTTGCTTTGCTGTCAACCAAGTGAGCCAGCATATGCAAGCACCAAAGGTTCACCATTGGAACATGGTGGAGAGGATCTTGAGATACCTAAGGGAGGCTCCTGGTCAAGGTGTTTGGATGGGTTGCAACAAGAGCACAGAGATTGTAGGGTATTGTGATGCAGATTGGGCTGGTGATAAAGTGGACAGGAGGTCTACTACTGGCTATTGCACCTTCATAGGAGGCAATCTAGTCACTTGGAAAAGCAAGAAGCAGAAGGTGGTATCATGTTCAAGTGCTGAAGCAGAATATAGAGCAATGAGGAAGCTTACTAGTGAGCTTATTTGGATCAGAAACCTGCTAAGAGACTTGGGCATTGAGACAACAACACCAATCACAATGCACTGTGATAACCAGGCGGCCATCCATATAGCTTCAAACTCAGTGTTTCATGAGAGGACAAAGCATATTGAAGTGGATTGCCATAAGGTTAGACAAGCAGTGGAGCAGAAGATCATCCTACCTTGCTACACTAGAAGTGAAGATCAGTTAGCAGACATCTTCACCAAAGGAGCAAGCACCAAGGTCTGTGAGTCCATTCATCCAAGATTGGGACTCATAGACTTGGCTAGATCATGATCCCCTTATACCATGGAGCATATACTCTTTTTCATTTATGTGTTTTTATCCCATTGGGTTTTTCACATAAAGGTTTTAATGAGGGATGTGTTCATGGGTTCCAATCTTAACCATACTATATGGTTAAGCTCGAGGGGGAGTATTGACAAAGGATATAAATAAATCAGAAAGAGAGAGGAGCTGGAGATACATGAAGTAGAAGCAGATCCGAGATTACTTGAAATACAAGCATATCCGTACAACACTTGTTGTGCAAGGTACCAGTGCATAACCTAACGTGGAGTGAGAGGCAAGGCAAGTTCAAACACACCTTGGTCGACATCAGAAGAGGAGGACACCGTTGGGAATACATGAGACAAAGGAGAGTGATTAAAATAAGCATGGTCACATGTTCTGTTTATTGAGAGAACCGTTTGTGACCTGTCACTCTCATGCCTTGATCAGAACCCATTTGTTTATTGTTTATGTACTTGCCTAGGATAGATTATTATTTCCTGTAACAAGGCAATGTGCCTATATATTCATGTAACCTCTCTCACAATAAGATTAAGGAAATTGAATCCTTCTTATCTCTCTCTCTCTCTTTGGCGAGTTCTACTCTCTCTCTTTCTCTTTTATCTCTTTGCTACATTCATATCTTGTTCATCACTTGGTTCTTATTTTTTTACACACTTGAATCCATCATCCATCTTGATATATGGTGTTTTTCACATCATTGTATATACATTTTCATTTGTTTCAAGTCACTAATTCGTGTCAGTCTAGTCCCTTTTGACCTTTTACAGGTCTGGAGTTAGCAGAAGAAAGAAGAGAAGGTGTCTGATGAAAAGAAGTCCTTTTGGAGCATTCCTGCGGAGAACACTCAAGAGAACAGTCCCGAGACTGATCTCTCTCAAGCGGAACAAGCAGACGGAGTGATCCGGTGATTGTTCCAGACGAATATGGAAACTCCTATTTCGGGAATTTAAGCCATGTTGCCCTAATCTCCTTTTCTTCTGATTGGCGCCTCCATATAAAAACGCCACCTATCTATTTTCTATTTTCTTACGCTAGTTTTTGCAAGACAAGTTTCATACTTTTGGATTCAAGCTTTTTGTAAGGGCGACGGCTCACTTCTTCATTCGAAGAACAACCTGAACCCTAGTTTTATTCTTCTTAATCTGATCATGAGTATTTCAGTTTCATCTGTTGTTCTTCTCTGCATCATGATTGAGTAGTCGACTGTTGATCTAGGGTGATAGAGTGCATTCGCGACTGAGCATAGATAGGTTATCATTAGCAAATCTTCATTCATTCATTGTTTCATGCCTGCGTTAAACTGATCATCTAGCGTTTGATCCCAAGTAAATTTGTGCATCAAAAGTGTAATAGGTTGCTAGATCCTGTATGAATGAGCACTGCATCCTTAGCCACACAAAAGTAGATGTTAAGGTGCATTGTGAACTAATCGGACCTGTTCTCTAAGGCTTGCAATCGATCCTCATCCCAACGACAGTTAGGTGGTGAGATCGATTTGCAAAGTGATCACTGCCACGACAGTGGAGTGTTCCAGCTGAGTGATCCGAGTTCTAGATAGAACTGCATCGTACCTGAATAGTTGCTCGGTCGTGATTGAGATCACTCGCATTCATCCTAGATTGACCCCTTTTAACTTGAATTCATTGCTTGTGCGTTTTACTTGTTCTCTACGTCACATTTTAAACCAAATCATTATCTTCTTCTTAGCTTGATTTAGAAACTCATAGAACTAGAGTGTAGACTTGTCCTCTGGATTTGAATCTCAAATACTACAATTGCAACTGTTAACTTGGCAGTAGCAAGGATTCATTTTTAGTGTATCAAGTTTTGGCGCCGTTGCGACGGGGACCAGATTTTTTTTTACCTCTAATTTTCGGTTTAATATCTAGTCTAAGATATCTAACTCGTGTTATTTTCTTTGTTTCAGCTGATGATCCAGGTGCATGATCAGTAGACATACTCGGAGCAACGCACAAGGGCCATTACATCAGCTTTCTAACGAGGAACTAGCAAGATTGGAACGACAGAACCGTCAACAGCCGAGATCAATGAACACCAACATGGGTGATCATCCAGATGATCTCACTGCTGCGTTTGCACTCATGCAACAGCAGATGCAGCAGATGCAGCAGACGATCCAAGCGCAGCAAGCTGCTGCCGAGCAAGCTGCTCTAAATGCTGCGAACCAACAGGAGGAAGTGGTCCAGATCG
Source organism: Raphanus raphanistrum subsp. raphanistrum (assembly GCA_019706035.1). Lineage (NCBI taxonomy): Eukaryota > Viridiplantae > Streptophyta > Magnoliopsida > Brassicales > Brassicaceae > Raphanus > Raphanus raphanistrum. The sequence continues at coordinate 89,263 of JACZFZ010000023.1, read as the reverse complement.
GCCAGAGAAACTTACTGCGTAATCTGCCTGCTACGCGATCTGCCATAACCCCTCCACCGTGCACTAGGCAAGACTTCGAGATCAAGCCAGCCTTGATAAGTCTAGTGCAAAGGAAGATCTTCAATGGACTTCCTGCTGAGATACCGATGGACCACATCGAGCACTTCGAGAAGATGTGTGGTTTCACTAAAGCGAATGGAGTACCACCCGACTACATCAAGTGTACTCTGTTCCCTTTCTCTCTTGATGGGAAAGCTGCTCGCTGGCTTGATTCACTACCCACCGGATCACTCACCACTTGGGAATAAGTCCGAGAAGCCTTCTTAACCCACTTCTACACGAAATCGAAGACGGCAGCTCTGAGACAGAAGATCGTGACCTTCAAACAGCTGGTAGACGAGCCGTTCTGCGATGCTTGGGAGCGATTCAATGTCTACCGCAGAGAGTGCCCACATCACGGTTTTGAAGAAGACTATCTGCTGGGAGTGTTCTACGATGGAGTAGGCTGGGAATATAGGAATGCTTTGAACTCAGCCAATAAGGGAGACTTCATGACTCAGTCCACTCAAGGTGCATTCGAGTTGATTGAGAACATGGCCTCAAGCTCAGCTGACAATAACCGCGAGACTGATCGCACTCAGAAGGTGAAGAGCATCGACAACAGCAAGATTGATGAGCTCTCTGCCAAGGTCGATCAGCTGATTAAGAGTAACCAGAACCAGGTCTTCATCATGGAAGAATCCCCACAGGATAAAGCTACCGCGGAAGGCACATCAGAGGCAGATCAGTCGGCTGAGGATCAGCATGAAGTGAGCTACGTGAATGGGCAAGGATGGCAGTTCAAGAACTATCACCCGAACCCTAACGTGAGGAACAATCCCCACCTGTTCCATGCCCCTAAACCAGACGATAAGGCTCAAGGGAACCAGGGTCAGAACAGTGGATACCAAAGGCCTTTTGGCAATCAGGGAAGAACCTTTGTCCTTAATCCAGCTCAGAATGCTCAGTTCCACAGCCAGAAGCAGCCGGTTAATCAGCAAGCTGCACAACCGACTCAGACTGCTCCGCATGATGACATGAAGAGCCTCGCCAATATGATGAGCCAGCTGCTCCAAGGACAGCAGATCCAAGGGAAAGCACTGAACCAGGTCACTAACGACATCAACACCAGGATGAATCATATGTTCAATGACCTGAGTGTGAAGTATGACAATGTCTCAAGCCATATGAGACAGATGGATATTCAGATTGCTCAGACTGCTGAGAACGTGAAGAGACAGCAAGGAACTCTCCCTGGGAAAACAGACAAGAACCCCAAGGAGTGCAATGCAGTAGGTTTGAGGAGTGGAAAGCAACTGCCTGATCTAGACCCCAGGAGATTCACCTCGGCTGAGAAAGGGAAGCAGAAGGAGTCGGATCAGCCTTCTACAGCTGTACCCACAGATGAGGAAGACGCAGAACAACCTACCGAGACTGTTCCGCCTGAAGCAGAGCGACCCGCTGGGGTTGTTCCACCGACTGCAGCACCTTCTCCTGCTCGTCAGTATGTACCGAAAGTGTCTTACCCTGTTCCAGCTAAGGCTACACGCAAGGATAAAGAAGAGATGAAGTGCAGGAAGATGCTGGAAGACCTAACTGTCAAGCTCCCTCTGATGAGTGCGATCCAGATGATACCATCCATGCGTAGCTTCGTCAAGGGATTGATCTCTGGGAAGATATCTGATGACAGCGAGTTCATGATTGTCTCTAAGGAGTGCAGCGCGGTGCTCCAGAACAGAAGGATCAAGAAGTTGGGTGATCCGGGAAAATTCGTTCTCTCGGTTCAGATTGGCAGAACACTCTTCTCGTGCTCGCTAGTCGACCTAGGGTCGAGCATAAATCTCATGCCATATACTGTGGCTAAGCGCCTTGGATACACTGACTTCAAGCCTACCAGGATGTCACTAGTGTTTGCTGATCGATCTGTGAAGTCTCCAGTTGGAATCCTCGAAGATCTTCAAGTTCTGGTTGGAAACACGATTGTTCCTGCCGATTTCGTTGTTCTGGAAGTCGAGGAGGACTCCAATGATCCCCTGATCCTAGGCAGACCATTCCTCTGCACTGTCGGAGCTATCATTGATGTCCGACAAGGGAAGATTGATCTCCACCTTGGAGATATTGTGATGAAGTTTGAGATGGATCAGATGCTCAAGAAACCGATGTTGGATGGACAAACTTTCACTGTCCAAGAAGATGGTGATCCGCTAGAGCCGCATGAAGGAATGATCGAGGAGATTCTCACCGAGGATCCACTTGAACTCGCCTTAGTCAGAGCTGAAGCCGAGCAGAGCTTAGAGAATGTTGATGCCGATGCCTATGCCAAGTTCCTGGATTCAGCCAGGACTATGGAGAGGATGGTGGTGAATCTAAGTCTGGGGGAGAACAATGAGTCCAGCACATCGACTGGAACAACCGCGCCTCAGAACCCGACTGTTCCGGCAGCTCAGCCCGATGACTCATGGAGCGAGCTGAAAGCTCCAAAGGTAGAGCTCAAATCCCTTCCCAAGGGACTCAGGTATGCATTTCTTGGACCTAACTCCACATATCCAGTCATTGTGAATGCTGACCTGAACAATGCAGAGACTGCTCTGCTTTTGTGCGAGCTGAGAAAATATCGTAAGGCTTTAGGTTATTCTCTAGCTGACATACCTGGCATTTCACCTGATCTGTGCATGCATAGAATACACCTGGAAGATGAATCGATGACTTCTGTAGAACATCAGAGGAGGTTAAACCCGAATCTAAAAGATGTTGTAAAGAAAGAGATAATGAAACTTCTAGAAGCAGGTGTGATATATGCGATCTCTGATAGTAAGTGGGTTAGTCCTGTGCATGTAGTACCTAAGAAAGGTGGGATCACTGTTATAACCAATGAAAAGAATGAATTGATCCCCACTAGAACAGTTACTGGTCATCGCATGTGCATTGATTTTCGTAAATTGAATGCTGCGACTCGTAAGGATCACTTCCCACTTCCTTTTATTGATCAAATGCTTGAGAGATTGGCTAACCACCCTTACTACTGCTTTTTAGATGGTTATTCAGGTTTCTTTCAGATTCCCATCCACCCAGATGATCAGGAGAAGACGACGTTCACATGCCCTTATGGAACATATGCATACAGGAGGATGCCATTCGGCTTGTGCAATGCTCCAGCTACCTTCCAGCGATGCATGATGTCGATTTTTACTGATCTGATCGAAGACATAATGGAGGTTTTCATGGACGATTTCAGCGTCTATGGAAGCTCCTTTCATGTCTGTTTGTCAAATTTGTGCAGGGTACTGAAGCGATGCGAGGAGAAGCATTTGGTGCTGAACTGGGAGAAATGCCACTTCATGGTGAGAGATGGGATTGTTCTGGGACACAAGATATCTGAGAAAGGCATTGAGGTGGACAAGGCAAAGATTGAGGTCATGATGAGTCTGCAACCACCAACTTCAGTGAAGGGAATCAGGAGTTTCTTGGGACACGCTGGTTTCTACAGGAGATTCATCCAAGACTTCTCTAAGATCGCGAGATCACTCACTCGGTTGCTCTGCAAGGAAGCTCAGTTTGCCTTTGACAGTGACTGCTTAGCCGCATTCCACACGATCAAGGGAGCTCTAGTCAGTGCACCAGTTGTCCAACCTCCAGACTGGGATCTCCCTTTTGAGATTATGACAGATGCAAGTGATTTTGCAGTGGGAGCAGTCCTTGGACAGCGTAAAGACAAGAAGCTTCACGTGATCTACTATGCAAGCAGAACTTTAGATGAAGCTCAATGCCGATACGCAACCACAGAGAAGGAGCTCCTTGCCATCGTGTTCGCTTTTGAGAAGTTCAGATCCTATCTGGTTGGATCAAAGGTGATTGTACACACAGACCACGCGGCTCTCAAGTACCTGCTCACGAAGAAGGATGCTAAACCGCGGCTCTTAAGATGGATTCTCTTGCTCCAAGAGTTTGATCTAGAGATAAGGGACAAGAAGGGGGTTGATAATGGAGTGGCAGATCATCTCTCCAGGATGCAAGTGTCAGATGAGACAGTTCTTGATGTGGAACAACCGATGGAGTACGCCAATGCGATTGGTCTGCGCAACATGGAGCAGTCGTCACCTGCTATTAAGGACTGTTCCCGCGTAGAAGGAGCATTCGTTGCAGTGATCCAGAAGGAGTACCCGAATCTTCCATGGTTTTCTGAGATTGCCAACTTCTTGGCAGCTGAGAAAGAGCCTTTGAGGTTCACTGGGAATGCGAATAGGAAATTTCTGAGGGAGGCAAGGCACTACTTCTGGGATGAGCCGTATCTCTATCGGCAAAGCAAGGATGGGATCTTCAGGAGATGTGTTCCAGAGGCTGATATTCCAGGGATCCTTCACCACTGCCATGGTTCTTCTTATGCTGGTCACTTCGCCACCTTCAAGACTGTTTCCAAGATCCTCCAAGCCGGTTTCTGGTGGCCCACTATGTTCAGAGATGCTCACGCCTTCATATCTCGATGCAATACATGCCAAAGGATGGGGAGTATAAGCAAGAGAAACGAGATGCCTCAGAACTATATCTTGGAAGTTGAAGTGTTCGATTGCTGGGGGATCGATTTCATGGGACCTTTCCCAGTCTCTCACAAGAATGAGTACATCCTAGTTGCGGTGGACTATGTCTCCAAGTGGGTGGAAGCGATTGCTAGTCCAACTAATGATGCGCGAGTTGTAACCAAGATGTTCACCTCCATCATCTTCCCAAGATTTGGAGTGCCTAGGGTGGTTATAAGCGATGGTGGAACTCACTTTATCAACAAGTTGTTCCAAGGATTGCTGAGCAAGAATGGTGTGAAACACAAGGTTGCAACCGCCTATCATCCTCAAACAAGTGGTCAAGTGGAAGTTTCCAACAGAGAGATCAAGAACATCCTCCAGAAGACTGTCAACACCACCCGCAAGGATTGGTCCCTTAAGCTTGACGATACTCTCTGGGCGTACAGAACAGCCTACAAGACCCCTTTAGGGACCACTCCCTATCATCTGGTCTATGGCAAGGCGTGCCACCTACCTGTTGAGCTAGAGTACAAGGCGGCTTGGGCTGTCAAACTACTCAACTTCGACATCAAACCTGCCAAGGAGAGGCGAACCATTCAGATCCACGAGTTGGAGGAGATCAGGCATCTGGCCTATGAGAGTTCTAAGATCTACAAGGAAAAGACCAAGGCGTTCCATGACAAGCGAATCATCAGCAGAAGCTTCGCTCCGAATGATCAGGTCTTACTCTTCAATTCACGAGTTAAGCTGTTCCCTGGAAAGCTTAAATCTAGGTGGTCGGGACCTTTCACCATTAACGAGGTTCGCCCTTATGGAGCTGTTGTGTTGCTGGACACAAGAGGAGGAGAATTTGTTGTCAATGGTCAGCGTCTCAAGCCATATCTTGCTGACACAACAATCGCTGAAGGTGTAGAGATACCCTTAAGCGATCCTCCTCAAGCCTAATCGGCTCACTGAAGTCAAGCTAGTGACAGAAAACAAGCGCTTGGTGGGAGGCAACCCACTGGTGAGTGTAAATATTGTTTTCTTTTTGTCTTTATCTTCATAGGAACTAACTTGCAGGTTGAAAAATCAAGAAAATTCGAGATCACTCCAGGAGAGCACTCCAGCGGTTGTTCCGCCGATTGTTCCCAGGTAAGTTCTCGAAACAAAAAAAAAAAAAATAATAAAAATAAAAAAATTAAAAAAAAAGAAAAAAAAAGGAAGGGGAAGCGGGTTGATTGGCTATTAAAAAAAAAAAACAAACATTCCACTTCCCCACTTCATCTCTCTCGCCGCACACCCCCCTCCTCTTTTGAACCCTAAAATCACAAACTCTCATCTCTCTCTTTCTCATCGATTTTGGTTCTAACCACTTGGGATTCTCTTGAGATTGGGTTCTTTTGCAGGTTTCACCTCTCCACTCAAGGTAATCGGACAAGAACTCTCCCCCTCTTTGCGCATGCAAATCGCGAATTGGGAGGGATTTCTTGGATCTTCCTTTTTCCTTTATGCTTGCGATTTCAACCTAGATTGTAGCTCTTGATAGTATATTTGCTACTAGGATAGAATTCATAGTTGATTTTGAAAGGAATAAGAACCGATTGTCACTTGTACTTATTGGCCTTTGCGATTTGTATTGTTGGGATTGAGGCTTGTGTAGGTTGTCTAGTCATCGATGGACTTGGGTTAAATAAGAAGATTGGATTGTTCCATCGTTTCTAGAACAACCGACGAACTGTGCTGATATTGGGTTTTGTTTTGTCTTGTAGATGCCTCCAAAGATGCGGAACGCTAGAGTCACCAAGAGCACGGCTTCTCCAGCCGCGAGTGCTCCACCTGGGTACCCGTGGCCGAACAAGACTGAGGGAGCGCCCATAGACCTTAATGATCAGATGCTCCTTGACTTCAACGTCGAGGGAAGGGACAAGGAGTCGGCAGCGATATACAACAAGCTCCTCCTAGCAGAGATCTTGCCCACGCGATTCGTGAACCAGCAAACACTAGGCGATCTAGGCCTTGACACTGAGGTGTTCGACACAATGCAGGCTATGGGAATCATGCCTCTCTGCTACCAGGCTCAGGTTCTCTACCCCGACTTGGTCAGGCAAGTGCTCGCGACATGCAAGATCACTTACCAGAACCCCAATGCGCCTTCGTATGAGAACTGCTTCTTCTCCTTCATGGCTGATGGCAAGTTCTGCACCATCTCTCTCGACGACCTGAACTCGCTATTCGAGATTGCAGACACGCCAAAGGGGATTTCAGTGGAAAGGAAGTTCAAACCGGCAGACACCTTTTGGGATCTCATTGCAGCCGGCAAGTTCACCTCTCGCAAGGCCTATCAGTCGCAGATCCGGAACCCTGCTATCCGGATCATCGCCAAGATTGTGTCCAATGTCTTGTTCGCGAAGGAGTACACCTCCAAGATCACGAATGTAGAGCTCCAAGTTCTCTACACGGGACTGGAGGACGAGATGCGCAGAGAGAACATCACGCCAATCCAGGAAGTCAAGACCAACCCAGGGTATCATCTCATCTCCATGTTCGCGGAACGCAGAGACACACTGGTTCGAACTGATGATAAGAAGGATCGTTGCGGCAGTCTGCTCACACCCTTGTTCCAGCACTTCAACATCAACCTCAGCTCTTACACGGTCGTCTCTGCGATTGAGTACATCGATACTCCTTACCTGATCGCATGCCACATCCTGCGCGACGAGACCACCTACAAGTTCCAGGACAAAGAAGGGAACCCTCTGTACTGCAAGCTACCTATGCCTGGGTTCACAGACTTCTTATCCTTGGAGAACATTGTGTTCTCACTCGCTGAAGAGCACCTATGCGATGATCCGAAGGCACCGGTTCAGCACGATGATGAAGACATGGATGATTTGGAGCATGTGACTCCACCGGCTGATGGTGAGTATGACTTGGAGGACTTCACCGATGTGACTGATGATCACGCCTACAGACGCTGGATGGTTGATTCCCAGAAGAAGAACAACAGCCTCATGAAGAGGATACTCAGGGCAATCACAGGCGGCTGCATTGGAGCGCAGGAGGAGCGTACACCGCAGAGAACAAGGCGCCCAGGCAAGGAACAAGCAGGAACATCGACTGGAGGAGTGAGATTGCCAAGGAACAGGAGGACAGCTGGTCACTCCGGTAGCGGCGATTCAGACTGAGTCCGAAAGGACTATTTCTATCCCTTGTCTTATCCATCTGAACTATTTATTTTTCTTGTTATTTGCTTCTGTTTGGTTTGTTCAGCTTCCTCTGATTTATTTTCACAACCAGGGATGGTGTGAACTAAGTCTGGGGAGCGATTGTACTATATTCGCTTGTGTGCTTTTTGAGTCAGTCCTTGTGTCATTTTTATGTTTTTATCGAGTCAGTTTTTAGGATCGAGTCAGTCAAAACTATTGTGGGAATCAGGACCTTATTTGTGATGCTCTTTAACCACCTCGTGCTTTAACCTTCTTATTCAGTGACCTTAGCAGTGATGAAAGACCCACACATGGACCTGGAACACCCTGACTTATCTCATTTGACACTCCAGAAGTTCTATACCGATCAGGTTACATTGGGCAGACTTAACTCCACTTTATCTGAACCTAATCTGGACTCTAATTCTTCTTGTCATGGGCACTAGATCAGGGTAGAATGAGAACTACACTCAGGACTTCTTATCCGATTTTTATCCCTCTTGTTGTTCCTGAGTGGCTAGCTCATCTTTAGCTAGTTCCCACCTTGAACCCTGACCTTTAATTCCACCCTCATACATTTGCTTTTCTAGTACTTTATGTGCAGATATGTGCAAAAAGGTCGGAGAGGAAAGGATCGACGCAGTTCTTACTCATCAATGCTCACACAGTGGAAGCAGGCAGAACAACCGGAGTGCTTGTTCCAAACGAAAGGGAACAACCGAGGTGCATGTTCCGATACCATGGAGAACAACGAGAAGTAAGTGGATAGAACAGTCCAGGATGAATCACCAGTGGCATCATATACATCACTTGTTACCTCCTTGCTCGTCACCCCAGCATTTTGTAATTCAGTATATATATATATATATATTAAAAAAAAAAAAAAAAAAAAAAAATTATTTATGTTTTTGCTTTGATTTACTGGTGACGAGAAGGGGAAGAATTTATGATGCATGCCACTGGGGAAGTTGAGAAAGTAATGGTGGTTTCAGTGAAGTGTTCTGAAGGGGAAGTTGAATCGCGCAGAGCAGCCTTATGATCGATCTATCGGAGAGCAGTCCGATTAGCAGAGATGAGTAAGGACTGTGGACCTAAATGGAGCAGTCCTCTCACGACCATTTTGTGCGATATCCTGCATCCGCTCTTGGTAAACCCTAAACACTCTTGAACTCCACCATAAAAGTTAGCATGTTCTATACCTAGCCCGTTCTCTCTGAGTAGAACCTGTGACAAGAAGCTCACGCTGATCTTAATTGAACATAAGGAGTTTTGTCTCGAAAGTGTTGCCTTTTCAGGTTTGAGATGTAGAGTAAGGAGCCGATCTTCGAACAGTGATCAGGGGGTTCTCAGTAAGTGTGTGGTCCTAATCTACAGCTTGTATGGTTCAGAGATTTGTGGTGAGAGTATGGTTGCTGAGAATAAGCGAGTTCCCACGCTTTCAAACCTTTCTCCCTGTTCTTGATACTTGCCTTGTTCGAGGACAAACAAGGATCTAAGTCTGGGGGAATTGATATATGGTGTTTTTCACATCATTGTATATACATTTTCATTTGTTTCAAGTCACTAATTCGTGTCAGTCTAGTCCCTTTTGACCTTTTACAGGTCTGGAGTTAGCAGAAGAAAGAAGAGAAGGTGTCTGATGAAAAGAAGTCCTTTTGGAGCATTCCTGCGGAGAACACTCAAGAGAACAGTCCCGAGACTGATCTCTCTCAAGCGGAACAAGCAGACGGAGTGATCCGGTGATTGTTCCAGACGAATATGGAAACTCCTATTTCGGGAATTTAAGCCATGTTGCCCTAATCTCCTTTTCTTCTGATTGGCGCCTCCATATAAAAACGCCACCTATCTATTTTCTATTTTCTTACGCTAGTTTTTGCAAGACAAGTTTCATACTTTTGAATTCAAGCTTTTTGTAAGGGCGACGGCTCACTTCTTCATTCGAAGAACAACCTGAACCCTAGTTTTATTCTTCTTATCTGATCATGAGTATTTCAGTTTCATCTGTTGTTCTTCTCTGCATCATGATTGAGTAGTCGACTGTTGATCTAGGGTGATAGAGTGCATTCGCGACTGAGCATAGATAGGTTATCATTAGCAAATCTTCATTCATTCATTGTTTCATGCCTGTGTTAAACTGGTCATCTAGCGTTTGATCCCAAGTAAATCTGTGCATCAAAAGTGTAATAGGTTGCTAGATCCTGTATGAATGAGCACTGCATCCTTAGCCACACGAAAGTAGATGTTAAGGTGCATTGTGAACTAATCGGACCTGTTCTCTAAGGCTTGCAATCGATCCTCATCCCAACGACAGTTAGGTGGCGAGATCGATCTGCAAAGTGATCACTGCCACGACAGTGGAGTGTTCCAGCTGAGTGATCCGAGTTCTAGATAGAACTGCATCGGACCTGAATAGTTGCTCGGTCGTGATTGAGATCACTCGCATTCATCCTAGATTGACCCCTTTTAACTTGAATTCATTGCTTGTGCGTTTTACTTGTTCTCTACGTCACATTTTAAACCAAATCATTATCTTCTTCTTAGCTTGATTTAGAAACTCATAGAACTAGAGTGTAGACTGGTCCTCTGGATTTGAATCTCAAATACTACAATTGCAACTGTTAACTTGGCAGTAGCAAGGATTCATTTTTAGTGTATCACATCTACACGCCATCTCTCATCCATAGATCCATCAAGTTGGTTATACGACCAAGTGGTGAATCCCATCCTCCATTGTTGTTTCCTAGTCTCCATTCAACTGGATCCTTCCATCTATTCATCATCACCACTAGATCCTTCCATCTCAAACCATATCTCATCAAACCGGTTCTTGGATTCACTCTTCTATCCCACCAGCTTGAGAAGGCTCCCCTTGGTGCCTATATCAAGATGATTCCAGATTAGCCTGTTCGGACATATGCCATTATCTTTATGATTCTTATCAAACCAAGATTAACCACGATCTAAGAAGCTTTATTTGGAACCACTAATCAGTGGAGAATAACCAGGAATTTGAATAAATCTCATAGGAGTTGTGAGTAAGAAGATATCCCACCTTCTATCCAGATGATTCCAGATTAGCCTGTTCGGACATATGCCATTATCTTCATGATTCTTATCAAACCAAGATGAACCACGATCTAAGAAGCTTTATTTGGAACCACTAATCAGTGGAGAATAACCAGGAAGTTCAATAAACCTCATAGGATTTGTGAGTAAGAAGATATCCCACTTTCTATCCACATGATTCCAGATTAGCCTGTTCGGACATATGGTAATATCTTCATGATTCTTATCAAACCAGGATGAACCAATATGTAAGAAGCTTGATTGGGAACCACTAATCAGTGGAGAATAACCAGGAAGTTGAATAAATCTCATAGGAGTTGTGAGTAAGAAGATATCCCACTTTCTATCCAGATGATTCCAGATTAGCATGTTCGAACATATGCCATTATCTTCATGATTCTTATCAAACCAGGATGAACCACGATCTAAGAAGCTTTATTTGGAACCACTATTCAGTGGAGAATAACCAGGAAGTTAAATAAATCTCATAGGAGTTGTGAGTAAGAATATATCCCACTTTCTATCCAGATGATTCCAGATTAGCCTTTTCGGACATATGGCAATATCTGTTGAAATAAATAAAAGAATGACCAGAAGAAGAAGCTGGTTGATGAACAAAGGAGAATTCATCAAGAGAATCCAATTTGGTTATATTTGTGCAGTCTTGCTCCACAAGCTATCTTCTTGACCTAGCTTACCTTGCAAGTCAAGAAAGGAGTTGGGGAGACATAATATGGACGTGGGAACATCTTAGAAGTCAAGTAAACATGTTTGAATTCAAATAAGAGAGGCTGGTTTGAATTTAAAAAGAAGAAGTCACATGAGTTGCTTTGGAGAAGCAGCTGGCCTGTCACTTTCACTCAAGCAGGCTGTGACAACCTCTCTCCTGACTCTTTCTACTCTTCCTGGATGAGCCAGACCTTGGCTGTATCTCATTTGGCATCTTCTCATTCCCTACAGAATTATTTGTTTATGTTTCCCTGTTTTAGTAATTGTTTATTCATGTGTATTGCCTATTTAAAGGCTTCTCCTTCACTTGTAACATTTATCAAGTATCAATACAAGTTCTCTCAGTCTAATTTCGTGGCTCTCTCTCCCTTGCTTGTGTTTAAACTATATTCACAATGTAAGGAGTTTAGAGTTATGGTTTAGAGGCTGCCTTAACTCTCTTTCTCTTAAGGCAGCCTAATACTTGTAAAACCCACTCTAAACTCTTCTTCTTCTTTTCTAAAGCTCTAGATTACTGATTCAAAATCCTCTTCATCTAAAGTACACAAACTCAAAGTGTTGTGTTACTGCAGAAGGATAGATTCAAACTAGAGATTGATTGCCACACATAATCAGTTTACTATCTAGGATCTTGGTTATAGTGTAGGCTGCTTTCATATAACCAGTGTTCTCTCTATGACATTTGGTTGTGTGCTAAGCTATGTTTAAGAGGATTCAACCACCAGTTGGTTGTCTCTTCCTTTGAATGGTGAGTTCCTGTTGTATGGTTGAAGGGATTCAGTTACAAGTTAACTGAATACTCTTTTGACATGAGACAAACACTCATGAATTCCAACAATATCTTGATGATTCTTATCAAAACAGGATGAACCACGATCTAAGAAGCTTTATTTGGAACCACTAATCAGTGGAGAATAACCAGGAAGTTGAATAAATCTCATAAGTGTTGTGAGCAAGAAGATATCCCACCTTCTATCCAGATGATACCATATTAGCTTGTTCGGACATATGCCATTATCTTCATGATTCTTATCAAACCAGGATGAACCACGATCTAAGAAGATTTATTTGGAACCACTAATCAGTGGAGAATACCCAGGAAGTTGAATAAATCTCATAGGAGTTGTGAGTAAGAAGATATCCCACTTTCTATCCAGATGATTCCAGATTAGCCTGTTCAGACATATGGCAATATCTTCATGATTCTTATCAAACCAGATGAACCACGATCAAAGAAACTTTATTTTGAACCACTAATCAGTGGAGAATAAAGTTGTGAGTAAGAAGATATCCCACCTTCTATCCAGATGATTCCAGATTAGCCTGTTCGGACATATGCCATTATCTTCATGATTCTTATCAAACCAGGATGAACCACAATCTAAGAAGCTTTATTTGGAACCACTAATCAGTGGAGAATAACCAGGAAGTTGAATAAATCTCATAGGAGTTGTGAGTAAGAAGATATCCCACCTTCTATCCAGATGATTCCAGATTAGCCTGTTCGGACATATGCCATTATCTTCATAATTCTTATCAAACCAAGATGAACCACAATCAAAGAAGCTTTATTTGGAACCACTAATCAGTGGAGAATAACCAGGAAGTTGAATAAATCTCATAGGATTTGTGAGTAAGAAGATATCCCACTTTCTATCCACATGATTCCAGATTAGCCTATTCGGACATATGGTAATATCTTCATGATTCTTATCAAACCAGGATGAACCAATATGTAGGAAGCTTGATTGGGAACCACTAATCAGTGGAGAATAACCAGGAAGTTAAATAAATCTCATAGGAGTTGTGAGTAAGAAGATATCCCACTTTCTATCCAGATGACTCCAGATTAGCATGTTCGAACATATGCCATTATCTTCATGATTCTTATCAAACCAGGATGAACCACGATCTAAGAAGCTTTATTTGGAACCACTAATCAGTGGAGAATAACAAGGAAGTTGAATAAATGTCATAGGAGTTGTGAGTAAGATGATATCCCACTTTCTATCCAGATGATTCCAGATTAGCCTGTTCAGACATATGGCAATATCTTCATGATTCTTATCAAACCAGGATGAACCACGATCTAAGAAGCATTATTTGGAACCAATAATCAGTGGAGAACAACCAGGAAGTTGAATAAATCTCATAAGTATTGTGAGCAAGAAGATATCCCACCTTCTATCCAGATGATTCCAGATTAGCCTGTTCGGACATATGCCATTATCTTCATGATTCATATCAAACCAGGATGAACCACGTGTTGACATGAAGGCATAAGGAGATAAACAAGATCAGATATACCAAAGATGTGCTTGGATGGCGATGCCTTGGTCTACAAGCATGTGTGTACAAGCATTGCCTCTCTCGGATTCAAATAGTCCTAACCGCCACAAGGAAGTAAAGAATGTCAATGATACTTGCCTAGGAAGGTTTAGGAGAAGAAGAATGCCGTTGGAGGATCAGGACAAAGGAGAGATGTCGGCAGGAGTTGTTTATTATAAAGATCACATGTTCACTCTTCCTTGGAGCCGTTCCTGTGCTGTCACTGTCCAAGACCAGTCTGAGCATCTTTGTTTATTATTCTTCTTGTATCTCGATATGGCTATTTATGTATGTTGTATGTGAACCAAAAATGATCAAGGAAGAGAGTTTCCTCTTTTCTATCTTTCTCTTCTCGCAAACCATCTCTCTCTCTCTCTCTAAGTCTCACAATGTCTCTCATCTAGATCACTAAATCCTTCATTCTCTCATGGTATCGGAGCAATAAAAGCTCTTGGAACCAATTCTCTTATTCTCTTTACTTATATTTCCGCAAACTCTGAATCTTTCTTTTCTATTTTTGGCAAAGTTCTTGGTGTTCTTCACTTGTTCTTCATTTCCAGCTTGAAAATTTGCCAAAAATGGAAACCCACTCAAAAATGGTGTCTATTCCAGTGACTCTAAAAGGTCCTAACTACCTACTATGGTCGAGACTTGCCAAGACAGCACTAGGAAGCAGAGGCCTTTGGGAGTGCGTGGAGGGCAAAGCCACAAACAAGACTGTCCTAGGAGAGGATGGCAAAGAAGAGGCGAGTGCAGCTGAAGGTGATAGAAAGAAAGGTCAGGAGGACCTCATGGTGCTTTCCATCATCCAAAACAGCCTAGATGCGCCCATCTTGGAGGCTTACTCCTACTGTGAAACCTCCAAAGAACTTTGGGAAACACTGAAGAAGGTGTATGGTAACATCTCTAACATCAGTAGGGTGTTTGAAGTCAAGAGGGCTATTAACACTCTCACCCAAGAGGACACTGACTTCTCTGTCACTTTGGGAAGTTTAGGTCCTTATGGGCTGAGATGGAGATGCTCAGGACATCCAGTGTTGATCCTGAAGTGATTAATGAGAGAAAAGAACAAGATAAGGTGTTTGCCTTGCTCTTTACTCTCAACCCAGTGTATGGTGATCTGATTAAGCACATCTTGAGGAGTGACAAGCTCCCATCTCTAGAGGAGTTGTGTGCTCAGATACAAAAGGAGCAAGGATCAGTGGGGCTCTTTGGAGGAAAGGGAGGGCTCATCCTTGCAAACAAAGCTGATGGTGTAGAGGCTCCTGTTGAAGGCGCAGCAAACAAAGGGCACTACAAACCTGGAGACAAGAAGGTGTGGGAGTGTGACCACTGCAAGAAGAAAGGTCATGGGAGAGACAAGTGCTGGATTCTCCACCCACACCTCAAGCCTCAGAAGTTCCGAACTGATGCAAAAGCCAACTTCTCTGGTGATGTAGGAGAGACCTCTACCCCTATGCGCGCCAAGGCTACTAGTGATGGAGCACACAATGAGAATGTCAAGAAGTCTGACATTGAAGCTCTCATCAAAGCCTTAAGGGAGTCTGGTAAAACACTTGGTTATTCACTAAATGCATCATATAGATTATCTAGTGCTCCTCATGCTCTTACAACAAATATGAATGCATCTAGTAGTATCAAACCTTTGATAATAGACTCAGGCGCCTCTCATCATATGATTAGTAATGCTGAGTTAATTGAGAACATTAAACCTGTTTTAGGACATGTTAAAATTGCTAATGGTGATAGAATTCCCATTCAGGGTGAAGGAACCATTAAATTGTTTGATAGAGATACCAAAGCATTTTATATGCCATCTTTTGCATCAAATTTACTTTCTGTCAAAAAATTTGCTACTGATTTACATTGCAATGTAATATTCAGTCCTAATGAGGTTATGTTTCAGGATATTGAGACTCTTAAGTTGATTGGCAAAGGTGTTACAAAGGAGGACTTGTACCTACTTGAAGACATCAAGACCAGTTCAAATTTATCTGCTTTTAGTTCAATTTCTGTCTTAGCTAATGATGTATTGTGGCATGCTAGATTAGGTCATCCCCATTCTCGTGCCTTGAACATTTTATTACCTAATGTATTGTTTAAAAATGATAGCTGTGAAGCTTGTATCCTTGGTAAACATTGCAAAACTGTCTTCCCAAAGTCATCTACCATCTATGAAAATTGCTTTAATCTCATACATTCTGATGTCTGGACTGCACCATGCATATCTAGAGAGAATCATAAGTACTTTGTCACTTTTATTGATCAAAAATCCAAGTATACTTGGCTGACTATGATTCAAACTAAAGATAGGGTGCTTGATGCTTTTATTAATTTCCAGAACTACATAACTAATCATTTCAATGTTAAGATCAAAGTATTCAGGTCAGATAATGGGGGAGAATATACAAGCAAAGCATTCAAAAGTCATCTAGCCAAACATGGAATCATACACCAAACTATCTGCCCATACACCCCACAGCAAAATGGAGTTGCTAAGAGGAAGAACAGGCACCTAATGGAGGTGGCGAGATCCATGATGTTTAATACCAACATGCCTAAATGATTCTGGAGTGATGCAGTGATGACTGCATGCTATCTCATCAATTGAACCCCTACAAGAGTGCTTGAAGACTCCACACCATATGAGGTATTGAACAAAAGAAAACCATCCATTGATTACTTACGTGTGTTTGGGTGTTTGTGTTTTGTATTAAGGCCAGGAGAGCACAGAAACAAGCTAGAGGCAAGAAGTATCAAGGCAGTGTTCATTGGCTATTCCAATACCCAAAAAGGATACAAGTGCTATGTACCAGAGACTAGGAGAGTCATGGTGTCCAGGGATGTGAAGTTTGTTGAATCAAGAGGCTACTTTGAGGAGAAAGATTGGGAGAATCTCAAAGACTTATCTCAAGAAGCCTCGGATAGAGCAATGAACCTGAAGCACATTATGGAGAGTCTTGGCATCAACATGAGCCACACCTCAAGGGATGTGAGTCAGGGATCAGCACCAGTGATTCTTGAGGGTGAACAAGTTATTCATCCTAATCCTGAAGGGGGGAATCAAGAGGGTTCTCACACTGGTCAAGAGGGATCAGATGGAGCAAGAGAAGTTCAAGAGGGAACACACACTGATCAAGCGCAAGAGGTTCATGATCAGGATGAAAACAATCAAGGTGTGCCATCAGTACAAGAGCAAGAGGCTGTACCTGATGAAGTTGAAAGTGTAGAAGAAGTCCAGCCGCTTAGGAGAAGCACAAGGGTCAGGAATCCACCATCAAACTGGAGCAAGACAAGGGTATATTTCAACAGCCAAGCAGTTGCTCATCCAGCTCAAGCACCATGCTCTCTAGCTCAATACCCTAAGGATCATCAAGTGTTCATTACCAATCTTGATGAGGCTTACATACCAAGGTCATATGAGGAGGCTATGGCAATCAAGGAATGGAGAGAATCAGTAGAAGATGAGATGGGGGCTATGGAAAAGAATGGAACCTATTTTGAAAGTGAACTTCCCAAAGGCAAGAAGGCAGTTACCAGCATGCTTCTGTTCACAATCAAGGATCTAGCCAAAGGGAAACCTGAACGGAAGAAGACCAGGCTAGTAGCAAGAGGCTACACCCAAGTATATGGTGAGGATTACCTAGAAACGTTTGCTCCAGTAGCAAAGTTACACACCATAAGAGTTGTGCTCTCTCTTGCTGTGAATTTGGAATGGGATCTTTGGCAAATGGATGTCAAGAATGCATTCTTACAAGGAGAGCTAGAAGATGAAGTATACATGCGCCCACCACCTGGAATGGAAAGCATGGTCAAGCCTGGCAATGTCTTGAGACTGAGGAAAGCAATATATGGTCTAAAGCAATCCCCAAGAGCCTGGTATCATAAGCTGAGCTCAACACTGAATGGAAGGGGTTTTAGAAAATCTGAAGCCGACCACACCTTGTTCACTCTGACCAGCCAGCAAGGGATCATTGTTATACTCATCTATGTGGATGATATAATCATCACAGGCAGTAAAAAAGAAGGGATCAACTCAACCAAAGCTTTTCTTAAAGCAACATTTGACATCAAGGACTTGGGAGAGCTCAAGTACTTCCTAGGGATTGAGATTTGCAGATCCAAGGAAGGGTTGTTCCTGTCTCAAAGAAAATACACTCTGGGTTTTTAAAAGAAGCTGGTGATCTTGGCGGTAGAGCTGCTAAAACACCACTAGAAGATGGATACAAAGTGATGCGTGAGGGGGAGATTGAAGACAAGGCATATGGAGATGTAAAGCACTATAGAAGAATGGTGGGGAAGCTGATATACCTCACTATCACAAGACCTGATGTGTGCTTTGCAGTCAACCAGGTGAGCCAGCATATGCAAGCTCCCAAGATGCATCATTGGAACATGGTGGAGAGGATACTAAGGTATCTAAGAGAGGCGCCATGACAAGGAATATGGGTGGGGTGCAACAAGAGTACTGAGATAGTTGGGTATTGTGATGCTGATTGGGCTGGTGATAGAGTTGATAGGAGATCGACTACTGGTTATTGCACATTTATTGGAGGCAACTTGTTGACTTGGAAGAGCAAGAAGCAGAAGGTGGTTTCATGTTCAAGTGCTGAGGCAGAGTATAGAGCTATGAGAAAGCTCACAAGTGAGCTGATTTGGATCAAGGGACTGCTTAAGGACTTGGGAGTTGAGACTACCTCGCCAATCACTATGCATTGTGATAACCAGGCGGCTATACACATTGCCAGCAACTCAGTCTTCCATGAAAGAACCAAACACATTGAAGTAGACTGCCACAAGGTTAGACAAGCAGTAGAACAGAAATTGATATTGCCTTGCTATACAAGAAGTGAGGAGCAGCTAGATGATATCTTCACAAAGGCAGCAAGCACCAAGGTCTGTGAGTTCATCCATCCACGGTTAGGACTCATAGATCTCTCATGTCACTAATCTCTCCTCCATGAAGTGATCTACTCTTTTTCCTTGGCTTGGTTTTTGTCCCATTGGGTTTTACCAAGCTAAGGTTTTAATGAGGGATTGCTTCATGGCTTCCAAGCTTGACTTGTTCCATAGGGTCAAGCTTGAGGGGGAGTGTTGACATGAAGGCATAAGGAGATAAACAAGATCAGATATACCAAAGATGTGCTTGGATGGCGATGCCTTGGTCTACAAGCATGTGTGTACAAGCATTGCCTCTCTCGGATTCAAATAGTCCTAACCGCCACAAGGAAGTAAAGAATGTCAATGATACTTGCCTAGGAAGGATTAGGAGAAGAAGAATGCCGTTGGAGGAACAGGACAAAGGAGAGATGTCGGCAGGAGTTGTTTATTATAAAGATCACATGTTCACTCTTCCTTGGAGCCGTTCATGTGCTGTCACTGTCCAAGACCAGTCTGAGCATCTTTGTTTATTATTCTTCTTGTATCTCGATATGGCAATTTATGTATGTTGGATGTGAACCAAAAATGATCAAGGAAGAGAGTTTCCTCTTTTCTATCTTTCTCTTCTCGCAAACCATCTCTCTCTCTCTCTCTCTAAGTCTCACAATGTCTCTCATCTAGATCACTAAATCCTTCATTCTCTCACCACGATCTAAGAAGCTTTATTTGGAACCACTAATCAGTGGAGAATAACCAGGAAGTTGAATAAATCTCATAACTGTTGTGAGTAAGAAGATATCCCACCTTCTATCCAGATGATTCCAGATTAGCCTGTTCGGACATATGCCATTATCTTCATGATTCTTATCAAACCAGGATGAACCACGATCTAAGAAGCTTTATTTGGAACCACTAATCAGTGGAGAATAACCAGGAAGTTAAATAAATCTCATAGGAGTTGTGAGGAAGATGATATCCCACTTTCTATCGAAATGATTCCAGATTAACCTGTTCAGACATATGGCAATATCTTCATGATTCTTATCAAACCAGGATGAAACACGATCTAAGAAGCTTTATTTGGAACCAATAATCAGTGGAGAATAACCAGGATGTTGAATACATCTCATAAGTGTTGTGAGCAAGAAGATATCCCACCTTCTATCCAGATGATTCCAGATTAGCCTGTTCGGACATATGCCATTATTTTCATGATTCTTATCAAACCAGGATGAACCACGATCTAAGAAGCTTTATTTGGAACCACTAATCAGTGGAGAATAACCAGGAAGTTGTCATAGGAGTTGTGAGTAAGAAGATATCCCACTTTCTATCCAGATGATTCCAGATTAGCCTGTTCGAACATATGCCATTATCTTCATGATTCTTATCAAACCAGATGAACCACGATCTAAGAAGCTTTATTTGGAACCACTAATAAGTGGAAAATAACCAGGAATTTGAATAAATTTCATAACTGTTGTGAGTAAGAAGATATCCCACCTTCTATTCAGATGATTCCAGTTTAGCCTATTCGGACATATGCCATTATCTTCATGATTCTTATCAAACCAGGATGAACCACAATCTAAGAAGCTTTATTTGGAACCACTAATCAGTGGAGAATAACCAGGAAGTTGAATAAATCTCATAGGAGTTGTGAGTAAGAAGATATCCCACTTTCTATCCAGATGATTCCAGATTAGCATGTTCAGACATATGGCAATATCTTCATGATTCTTATCAAACCAGGATGAACCACGATCTAACAAACTTTATTTGGAACCACTAATCAGTGGAGAATAAGCAGGAAGTTGAATAAATCTCATAACTGTTGTGAGCAAGAAGATATCCCACCTTCTATCAAGATGATTCCAGATTAGCCTGTTCGGACATATGCCATTATCTTCATGATTCTTATCAAACCAAGATGAACCACAATCAAAGAAGCTTTATTCGGAACCACTAATCAGTGGAGAATAACCAGGAAGTTGAATAAATCTCATAGGATTTGTGAGTAAGAAGATATCCCACTTTCTATCCACATGATTCCAGATTAGCCTATTCGGACATATGGTAATATCTACATGATTCTTATCAAACCAGGATGAACCAATATGTAAGAAGATTGATTGGGAACCACTAATCAGTGGAGAATAACCAGGAAGTTGAATAAATCTCATAACTGTTGTGAGTAAGAAGATATCCCACCTTCTATCCAGATGATGCCATTATCTTCATGATTCTTATCAAACCAGGATGAACCACGATCTAAGAAGCTTTATTTGGAACCACTAATCAGTGGAGAATAACCAGGAAGTTAAATAAATCTCATAGGAGTTGTGAGGAAGAAGATATCCCACTTTCTATCCAGATGATTCCAGATTAGCCTGTTCAGACATATGTCAATATCTTCATGATTCTTATCAAACCAGGATGAACCACGATCTAAGAAGCTTTATTTGGAACCAATAATCAGTGGAGAATAACCAGGAAGTTGAATACATCTCATAAGTGTTGTGAGCAAGAAGATATCCCACCTTCTATCCAGATGATTCCAGATTAGCCTGTTCGGACATATGCCATTATTTTCAAGATTCTTATCAAACCAGGATGAACCACGATCTAAGAAGCTTTATTTGGAACCACTAATCAGTGGAGAATAACCAGGAAGTTTTCATAGGAGTTGTGAGTAAGAAGATATCCCACTTTCTATCCAGATGATTCCAAATTAACCTGTTCGAACATATGCCATTATCTTCATGATTCTTATCAAACCAGATGAACCACGATCTAAGAAGCTTTATTTGGAACCACTAATCAGTGGAAAATAACCAGGAAGTTGAATAAATCTCATAACTGTTTTGAGTAAGAAGATATCCCACCTTCTATTCAGATGATTCCAGTTTAGCCTGTTCAGACATATGTCATTATCTTCATAATTCTTATCAAACCAGGATGAACCACAACATAAGAAGCTTTATTTGGAACCACTAATCAGTGGAGAATAACCAGGAAGTTAAATAAATCTCATAGGAGTTCTGAGTAAGAAGATATCCCACTTTCTATCCAGATGATTCCAGATTAGCCTGTTCAGACATATGGCAATATCTTCATGATTCTTATCAAACCAGGATGAACCACGATCTAAGAAACTTTATTTGGAACCACTAATCAGTGGAGAATAAGCAGGAAGTTGAATAAATCTCATAACTGTTGTGAGCAAGAAGATATCCCACCTTCTATCAAGATGATTCCAGATTAGCCTGTTCGGACATATGCCATTATCATCATGATTCTTAACAAACCAGGATGAACCACGATCTAAGAAGCTTTATTTGGAACCACTAATCAGTGGAGAATAACCAGGAAGTTGAATAAATCTCATAGGAGTTGTGAGTAAGAAGATATCCTACTTTCTATCCAGATGATTCCAGATTGGCGTGTTCGAACATTTGCCATTATCTTCATGATTCTTATCAAACCAGGATGAACCACGATCAAAGAAGCTTTATTTGGAACCACTATTCAGTGGAGAATAACCAGGAAGTTAAATAAATCTCATAGGAGTTGTGAGTAAGAAGATATCCTACTTTCTATCCAGATGTTTCCAGATTAGCTTGTTCGGACATATGGCAATATCTTCATGATGCTTATCAAACCAAGATGAACCACAATCAAAGAAGCTTTATTCGGAACCACTAATCAGTGGAGAATAACCAGGAAGTTGAATAAATCTCATAGGATTTGTGAGTAAGAAGATTTCCCACTTTCTATCCACATGATTCCAGATTAGCCTATTCGGACATATGGTAATATCTACATGATTCTTATCAAACCAGGATGAACCAATATGTAAGAAGCTTGATTGGGAACCACTAATCAGTGGAGAATAACCAGTAAGTTGAATAAATCTCATAACTGTTGTGAGTAAGAAGATATCCCACCTTCTATCCAGATGATTCCAGATTAGCCTGTTCGGACATATGCCATTATCTTCATGATTCTTATCAAACCAGGATGAACCACGATCTAAGAAGGTTTATTTGGAACCACTAATCAGTGGAGAATAACCAGGAAGTTAAATAAATGTCATAGGAGTTGTGAGGAAGAAGATATCCCACTTTCTATCCAGATGATTCCAGATTAGCCTGTTCAGACATATGTCAATATCTTCATGATTCTTATCAAACCAGGATGAACCACGATCTAAGAAGCTTTATTTGGAACCAATAATCAGTGGAGAATAACCAGGAAGTTGAATACATCTCATAAGTGTTGTGAGCAAGAAGATATCCCACCTTCTATCCAGATGATTCCAGATTAGCATGTTCGGACATATGCCATTATTTTCATGATTCTTATCAAACCAGGATGAACCACGATCTAAGAAGCTTTATTTGGAACCACTAATCAGTGGAGAATAACCAGGAAGTTTTCATAGGAGTTGTGAGTAAGAAGATATCCCACTTTCTATCCAGATGATTCCAGATTAGCCTGTTCGAACATATGCTATTATCTTCATGATTCTTATCAAACCAGATGAACCACGATCTAAGAAGCTTTATTTGGAACCACTAATCAGTGGAAAATAACCAGGAAGTTGAATAAATCTCATAACTGTTTTGAGTAAGAAGATATCCCACCTTCTATTCAGATGATTCCAGTTTAGCCTGTTCAGACATATGCCATTATCTTCATGATTCTTATCAAACCAGGATGAACCACAACCTAAGAAGCTTTATTTGGAACCACTAATCAGTGGAGAATAACCAGGAAGTTGAATAAATCTCATAGGAGTTGTGAGTAAGAAGATATCCCACTTTCTATCCAGATGATTCCAGATTAGCCTGTTCAGACATATGGCAATATCTTCATGATTCTTATCAAACCAGGATGAACCACGATCTAAGAAACTTTATTTAGAATCACTTATCAGTGGAGAATAAGCAGGAAGTTGAATAAATCTCATAAGTGTTGAGAGCAAGAAGATATCCCACCTTCTATCAAGATGATTTCAGATTAGCCTGTTCGGACATATGCCATTATCATCATGATTCTTAACAAACCAGGATGAACCACGATCTAAGAAGCTTTATTTGGAACCACTAATCAGTGGAGAATAACCAGGAAGTTGAATAAATCTAATAGGAGTTGTGAGGAAGAAGATATCCTACTTTCTATCCAGATGATTCCAGATTGGCGTGTTCGAACATTTGCCATTATCTTCATGATTCTTATCAAACCAGGATGAACCACGATCAAAGAAGCTTTATTTGGAACCACTATTCAGTGGAGAATAACCAGGAAGTTAAATAAATCTCATAGGAGTTGTGAGTAAGAAGATATCCCACTTTCTATCCAGATGATTCCAGATTAGCCTGTTCGGACATATGGCAATATCTTCATGATTCTTATCAAACCAGGATGAACCACGATCTAAGAAGCTTTATTTGGAACCACTAATCAGGGGAAAATAACCAGGAAGTTGAATAAATCTCATAGGTGTTGTGAGCAAGAAGATATCCCACCTTCTATCCAGATGATTCCAGCCTGTTCGGACATATGCCATTATCTTCATGATTCTTATCAAACCAGGATGAACCACCATCTAAGGAGCTTAATTTGGAACCACTAATCAGTGGAGAATAACCAGGAAGTTGAATAAATCTTATAACTGTTGTGAGTAAGAAGATATCCCACCTTCTATCCAGATGATTCCAGATTAGCATGTTCGGACATATGCCATTATCTTCATGATTCTTATCAAACCAGGATGAACCACGATCTAAGAAGCTTTATTTGGAACCACTAATCAGTGGAGAATAACCAGGAAGTTGAATAAATCTCATAAGTGTTGTGAGAAAGAAGATATCCCACCTTCTATCCAGATGATTCCAGATTAGCCTGTTCGGACATATGCCATTATCTTCATGATTCTTATCAAACCAGGATGAACCACGATCTAAGAAGGTTTATTTGGAACCACTAATCAGTGTAGAATAACCAGGAAGTTAAATAAATCTAATAGGAGTTGTGAGGAAGAAGATATCCCACTTTCTATCCAGATGATTCCAGATTAGCCTGTTCAGACATATGTCAATATCTTCATGATTCTTATCAAACCAGGATGAACCACGATGTAAGAAGCTTTATTTGGAACCAATAATAAGTGGAGAATAACCAGGAAGTTGAATACATCTCATAAGTGTTGTGAGCAAGAAGATATCCCACCTTCTATCCAGATGATTCCAGATTAGCCTGTTCGGACATATGCCATTATTTTCATGATTCTTATCAAACCAGGATGAACCACGATCTAAGAAGCTTTATTTGGAACCACTAATCAGTGGAGAATAACCAGGAAGTTTTCATAGGAGTTGTGAGTAAGAAGATATCCCACTTTCTATCCAGATGATTCCAGATTAGCCTGTTCGAACATATGCTATTATCTTCATGATTCTTATCAAACCAGATGAACCACGATCTAAGAAGCTCTATTTGGAACCACTAATCAGTGGAAAATAACCAGGAAGTTGAATAAATCTCATAACTGTTTTGAGTAAGAAGATATCCCACCTTCTATTCAGATGATTCCAGTTTAGCCTGTTCAGACATATGCCATTATCTTCATGATTCTTATCAAACCAGGATGAACCACAACATAAGAAGCTTTATTTGGAACCACTAATCAGAGGAGAATAACCAGGAAGTTGAATAAATCTCATAGGAGTTGTGAGTAAGAAGATATCCCACTTTCTATCCAGATGATTCCAGATTAGCCTGTTCAGACATATGGCAATATCTTCATGATTCTTATCAAACCAGGATGAACCACGATCTAAGAAACTTTATTTAGAATCACTTATCAGTGGAGAATAAGCAGGAAGTTGAATAAATCTCATAAGTGTTGAGAGCAAGAAGATATCCCACCTTCTATCAAGATGATTTCAGATTAGCCTGTTCGGACATATGCCATTATCATCATGATTCTTAACAAACCAGGATGAACCACGATCTAAGAAGCTTTATTTGGAACCACTAATCAGTGGAGAATAACCAGGAAGTTGAATAAATCTAATAGGAGTTGTGAGGAAGAAGATATCCTACTTTCTATCCAGATGATTCCAGATTGGCGTGTTCGAACATTTGCCATTATCTTCATGATTCTTATCAAACCAGGATGAACCACGATCAAAGAAGCTTTATTTGGAACCACTATTCAGTGGAGAATAACCAGGAAGTTAAATAAATCTCATAGGAGTTGTGAGTAAGAAGATATCCCACTTTCTATCCAGATGATTCCAGATTAGCCTGTTCGGACATATGGCAATATCTTCATGATTCTTATCAAACCAGGATGAACCACGATCTAAGAAGCTTTATTTGGAACCACTAATCAGGGGACAATAACCAGGAAGTTGAATAAATCTCATAGGTGTTGTGAGCAAGAAGATATCCCACCTTCTATCCAGATGATTCCAGCCTGTTCGGACATATGCCATTATCTTCATGATTCTTATCAAACCAGGATGAACCACCATCTAAGGAGCTTTATTTGGAACCACTAATCAGTGGAGAATAACCAGGAAGTTGAATAAATCTTATAACTGTTGTGAGTAAGAAGATATCCCACCTTCTATCCAGATGATTCCAGATTAGCATGTTCGGACATATGCCATTATCTTCATGATTCTTATCAAACTAGGATGAACCACGATCTAAGAAGCTTTATTTGGAACCACTAATCAGTGGAGAATAACCAGGAAGTTGAATAAATCTCATAAGTGTTGTGAGAAAGAAGATATCCCACCTTCTATCCAGATGATTCCATATTAGCCTGTTCGGACATATGCCATTATCTTCATGATTCTTATCAAACCAGGATGAACCACGATCTAAGAAGCTTTATTTGGAATCACTAATGAGTGGAGAATAACCAGGAAGTTGAATAAATCTCATAGGAGTTGTGAGTAAGAAGATATCCCACTTTCTATCCAGATGATTCCATATTAGCCTTTTCAGACGTATGGAAATATCTTCATGATTCTTATCAAACCAGGATGAACCACGATCTAAGAAACTTTATTTGGAACCCCTAATTAGTGGAGAATAACCAGGAAGTTGAATAAATCTCATAAGTGTTGTGAGCAAGAAGATATCCCACCTTCTATCAAGATGATTCCAGATTAGCATGTTCGGACATATGCCATTATCTTCATGGTTCTTATCAAACAAGGATGAACCACGATCTAAGAAGCTTTATTTGCAACCACTAATCAGTGGAGAATAACCAGGAAGTTGAATAAATCTCATAGAAGTTGTGAGTAAGAAGATATCCCACTTTCTATCCAGATGATTCCAGATTAGCCTGTTCGGACATAAGGCAATATCTTCATGATTCTTATCAAACCAGGATGAACCTTGATCTAAGAAGCTTTATTTGGAACCACTAATCAGTGGAGAATAACCAGGAAGTTGAATAAATCTCAAAGGAGTTGTGATTAAGAAGATATCCCACTTTCTATCGAGATGATTCCCGATTAGCCTGTTCGGACGTATGGCAATATCTTCATGATTCTTATCAAACCAGGATGAACTACGATCTAAGGAGCTTTATTTGGAACCACTAATCAGTGGAGAATAACAAGGAAGTTGAATAAATCTCATAGGAGTTGTGAGTAAGATGATATCCCACTTTCTATCCAGATGATTCCAGATTAGCCTGTTCAGACATATGGCAATATCTTCATGATTCTTATCAAACCAGGATGAACCACGATCTAAGAAGCATTATTTGGAACCAATAATCAGTGGAGAACAACCAGGAAGTTGAATAAATCTCATAAGTGTTGTGAGCAAGAAGATATCCCACCTTCTATCCAGATGATTCTAGATTAGCCTATTCGGACATATGCCATTATCTTCATGATTCATATCAAACCAGGATGAACCACGATCTAAGAAGCTTTATTTGGAACCACTAATCAGTGGAGAATAACCAGGAAGTTGAATAAATCTTATAAGTGTTGTGAGTAAGAAGATATCCCACCTTCTATCCAGATGATTCCAGATTAGCCTGTTCGGACATATGCCATTATCTTCATGATTCTTATCAAACCAGGATGAACCACGATCTAAGAAGCTTTATTTGGAACCACTAATCAGTGGAGAATAACCAGGAAGTTAAATAAATCTCATAGGAGTTGTGAGGAAGAAGATATCCCACTTTCTATCCAGATGATTCCAGATTAACCTGTTCAGACATATGGCAATATCTTCATGATTCTTATCAAACCAGGATGAACCACGATCTAAGAAGCTTTATTTGGAATCAATAATCAGTGGAGAATAACCAGGATGTTGAATACATCTCATAAGTGTTGTGAGCAAGAAGATATCCCACCTTCTATCCAGATGATTCCAGATTAGCCTGTTCAGACATATGCCATTATTTTCATGATTCTTATCAAACCAGGATGAACCACGATCTAAGAAGCTTTATTAGGAACCACTAATCTGTTGAGAATAACCAGGAAGTTTTCATAGGAGTTGTGAGTAAGAAGATATCCCACTTTCTATCGAGATGATTCCCGATTAGCCTGTTCGGACGTATGCCAATATCTTCATGATTCTTATCAAACCAGGATGAACCACGATCTAAGATGCTTTATTTGGAACCACTAATCAGTGGAAAATAACAAGGAAGTTGAATAAATCTCATAGGAGTTGTGAGTAAGAAGATATCCCACCTTCTATCCAGATGATTCCAGATTAGCCTGTTCAGACATATGCCATTATCTTCATGATTCTTATCAAACCAGGATGAACCACAATCTAAGAAGCTTTATTTGGAGCCACTAATCAGTGGAGAATAACCAGGAAGTTGAATAAATCTCATAGGAGTTGTGAGTAAGAAGATATCCCACTTTCTATCCAGATGATTCCAGATTAGCCTGTTCAGACATATGGCAATATCTTCATGATTCTTATCAAACCAGGATGAACCACGATCTAAGAAACTTTATTTGGAACCACTAATCAGTGGAGAATAAGCAGGAAGTTGAATAAATCTCATAAGTGTTGTGAGCAAGAAGATATCCCACCTTCTATCAAGATGATTCCAGATTAGCCTGTTCGGACATATGCCATTATCTTCATGATTCTTATCAAACCAAGATGAACCACAATCAAAGAAGCTTTATTTGGAACCACTAATCAGTGGAGAATAACCAGGAAGTTGAATAAATCTCATAGGATTTGTGAGTAAGAAGATATCCCACTTTCTATCCACATGATTCCAGATTAGCCTATTCGGACATATGGTAATATCTTCATGATTCTTATCAAACCAGGATGAACCAATATGTAAGAAGCTTGATTGGGAACCACTAATCAGTGGAGAATAACCAGGAAGTTGAATAAATGTCATAGGAGTTGTGAGTAAGAAGATATCCCACTTTCTATCCAGATGACTCCAGATTAGCCTGTTCGAACATATGCCATTATCTTCATGATTCTTATCAAACCAGGATGAACCACGATCTAAGAAGCATTATTTGGAACCAATAATCAGTGGAGAACAACCAGGAAGTTGAATAAATCTCATAAGTGTTGTGAGAAAGAAGATATCCCACCTTCTATCCAGATGATTCCAGATTAGCCTATTCGGACTTATGCCATTATCTTCATGATTCATATCAAACCAGGATGAACCACGATCTAAGAAGCTTTATTTGGAACCACTAATCAGTGGATAATAACCAGGAAGTTGAATAAATCTCATAATTGTTGTGAGTAAGAAGATATCCCACCTTCTATCCAGATGATTCCAGATTAGCATGTTCGGACATATGCCATTATCTTCATGATTCTTATCAAACCAGGATGAACCACGATCTAAGAAGCTTTATTTGGAACCATTAATCAGTGGAGAATAACCAGGAAGTTAAATAAATCTCATAGGAGTTGTGAGGAAGAATATATCCCACTTTCTATCCAGATGATTCCAGATTAGCCTGTTCAGACATATGGCAATATCTTCATGATTCTTATCAAACCAGGATGAACCACAATCTAAGAAGCTTTATTTGGAACCAATAATCAGATGAGAATAACCAGGAAGTTGAATACATCTCATAAGTGTTGTGAGCAAGAAGATATCCCACCTTCTATCCAGATGATTCCAGATTAGCCTGTTCGGACATATGCCATTATTTTAATGATTCTTATCAAACCAGGATGAACCACAATCTAAGAAGCTTTATTTGGAACCACTAATCAGTGGAGAATAACCAGGAAGTTTTCCTAGGAGTTGTGAGTAAGAAGATATCCCATTTTCTATGCAGATGATTCCAGATTAGCCTGTTCGAACATATGCCATTATCTTCATGATTCTTATCAAACCAGATGAACCACGATCTTAGAAGCTTTATTTGGAACCACTAATCAGTGGAAAATAACCAGGAAGTTGAATAAATCTCATAACTGTTGTGAGTAAGAAGATATCCCACCTTCTATTCAGATGATTCCAGTTTAGCATGTTCGGACATATGCCATTATCTTCATGATTCTTATCAAACCAGGATGAACCACAATCTAAGAAGCTTTATTTGGAGCCACTAATCAGTGGAGAATAACCAGGAAGTTGAATAAATCTCATAGGAGTTGTGAGTAAGAAGATATCCCACTTTCTATCCAGATGATTCCAGATTAGCCTGTTGAGACATATGGCAATATCTTCATGATTCTTATCAAACCAGGATGAACAAAGATCTAAGAAACTTTATTTGGAACCACTAATCAGTGGAGAATAAGCAGGAAGTTGAATAAATCTCATAAGTGTTGTGAGCAAGAAGATATCACACCTTCTATCAAGATGATTCCAGATTAGCCTGTTCGGACATATGCCATTATCTTCATGATTCTTATCAAACCAAGATGAACCACAATCAAAGAAGCTTTATTTGGAACCACTAATCAGTGGAGAATAACCAGGAAGTTGAATAAATCTCATAGGATTTGTGAGTAAGAATATATCCCACTTTCTATCCACATGATTCCAGATTAGCCTATTCGGACATATGGTAATATCTTCATGATTCTTATCAAACCAGGATGAACCAATATGTAAGAAGCTTGATTGGGAACCACTAGTCAGTGGAGAATAACCAGGAAGTTGAATAAATGTCGTAGGAGTTGTGAGTAAGAAGATATCCCACTTTCTATCCAGATGACTCCAGATTAGCCTGTTCGAACATATGCCATTATCTTCATGATTCTTATCAAATCAGGATGAACCACGATCTAAGAAGCTTTATTTAGAACCACTAATCAGTGGAGAATAACCAGGAAGTTGAATAAATCTCATAAGTGTTGTGAGCAAGAAGATATCCCACCTTCTATCCAGATGATACCATATTAGCTTGTTCGGACATATGCCATTATCTTCATGATTCTTATCAAACCAGGATGAACCACGATCTAAGAAGATTTGTTTGGAACCACTAATCAGTGGAGAATACCCAGGAAGTTGAATAAATCTCATAGGAGTTGTGAGTAAGAAGATATCCCACTTTCTATCCAGATGATTCCAGATTAGCCTGTTCAGACATATGGCAATATCTTCATGATTCTTATCAAACCAGATGAACCACGATCAAAGAAACTTTATTTGGAACCAATAATCAGTGGAGAATAAAGTTGTGAGTAAGAAGATATCCCACCTTCTATCCAGATGATTCCAGATTAGCCTGTTCTGACATATGCCATTATCTTCATGATTCTTATCAATCCAGGATGAACCACAATCTAAGAAGCTTTATTTGGAACCACTAATCAGTGGAGAATAACCAGGAAGTTGAATAAATCTCATAGGAGTTGTGAGTAAAAAGATATCCCACCTTCTATCCAGATGATTCCAGATTAGCATGTTCGGACATATGCCATTATCTTCATGATTCTTATCAAACCAAGATGAACCACAATCAAAGAAGCTTTATTTGGAACCACTAATCAGTGGAGAATAACCAGGAAGTTGAATAAATCTCATAGGATTTGTGAGTAAGAAGATTTCCCACTTTCTATCCACATGATTCCAGATTAGCCTATTCGGACATATGGTAATATCTTCATGGTTCTTATCAAACCAGGATGAACCAATATGTAGGAAGCTTGATTGGGAACCACTAATCAGTGGAGAATAACCAGGAAGTTGAATAAATCTCATAGGAGTTGTGAGTAAGAAGATATCCCACTTTCTATCCAGATGACTCCAGATTAGCATGTTCGAACATATGCCATTATCTTCATGATTCTTATCAAACCAGGATGAACCACGATCTAAGAAGCTTTATTTGGAACCACTAATCAGTGGAGAATAACAAGGAAGTTGAATAAATGTCATAGGAGTTGTGAGTAAGATGATATCCCACTTTCTATCCAGATGATTCCAGATTAGCATGTTCAGACATATGGCAATATCTTCATGATTCTTATCAAACCAGGATGAACCACGATCTAAGAAGCATTATTTGGAACCAATAATCAGTGGAGAACAACCAGGAAGTTGAATAAATCTCATAAGTATTGTGAGCAAGAAGATATCCCACCTTCTATCCAGATGATTCCAGATTAGCCTGTTCGGACATATGCCATTATCTTCATGATTCATATCAAACCAGGATGAACCACGTGTTGACATGAAGGCATAAGGAGATAAACAAGATCAGATATACCAAAGATGTGCTTGGATGGCGATGCCTTGGTCTACAAGCATGTGTGTACAAGCATTGCCTCTCTCAGATTCAAATAGTCCTAACCGCCACAAGGAAGTAAAGAATGTCAATGATACTTGCCTAGGAAGGTTTAGGAGAAGAAGAATGCCGTTGGAGGATCAGGACAAAGGAGAGATGTCGGCAGGAGTTGTTTATTATAAAGATCACATGTTCACTCTTCCTTGGAGCCGTTCCTGTGCTGTCACTGTCCAAGACCAGTCTGAGCATCTTTGTTTATTATTCTTCTTGTATCTCGATATGGCTATTTATGTATGTTGTATGTGAACCAAAAATGATCAAGGAAGAGAGTTTCCTCTTTTCTATCTTTCTCTTCTTGCAAACCATCTCTCTCTCTCTAAGTCTCACAATGTCTCTCATCTAGATCACTAAATCCTTCATTCTCTCATGGTATCGGAGCAATAAAAGCTCTTGGAACCAATTCTCTTATTCTCTTTACTTATATTTCCGCAAACTCTGAATCTTTCTTTTCTATTTTTGGCAAAGTTCTTGGTGTTCTTCACTTGTTCTTCATTTCCAGCTTGAAAATTTGCCAAAAATGGAAACCCACTCAAAAATGGTGTCTATTCCAGTGACTCTAAAAGGTCCTAACTACCTACTATGGTCGAGACTTGCCAAGACAGCACTAGGAGGCAGAGGCCTTTGGGAGTGCGTGGAGGGCAAAGCCACAAACAAGACTGTCCTAGGAGAGGATGGCAAAGAAGAGGCGAGTGCAGCTGAAGGTGATAGAAAGAAAGGTCAGGAGGACCTCATGGTGCTTTCCATCATCCAAAACAGCCTAGATGCGCCCATCTTGGAGGCTTACTCCTACTGTGAAACCTCCAAAGAACTTTGGGAAACACTGAAGAAGGTGTATGGTAACATCTCTAACATCAGTAGGGTGTTTGAAGTCAAGAGGGCTATTAACACTCTCACCCAAGAGGACACTGACTTCTCTGCTCACTTTGGGAAGTTTAGGTCCTTATGGGCTGAGATGGAGATGCTCAGGACATCCAGTGTTGATCCTGAAGTGATTAATGAGAGAAAAGAACAAGATAAGGTGTTTGCCTTGCTCTTTACTCTCAACCCAGTGTATGGTGATCTGATTAAGCACATCTTGAGGAGTGACAAGCTCCCATCTCTAGAGGAGTTGTGTGCTCAGATACAAAAGGAGCAAGGATCAGTGGGGCTCTTTGGAGGAAAGGGAGAGCTCATCCTTGCAAACAAAGCTGATGGTGTAGAGGCTCCTGTTGAAGGCGCAGCAAACAAAGGGGACTACAAACCTGGAGACAAGAAGGTGTGGGAGTGTGACCACTGCAAGAAGAAAGGTCATAGGAGAGACAAGTGCTGGATTCTCCACCCACACCTCAAGCCTCAGAAGTTCCGAACTGATGCAAAAGCCAACTTCTCTGGTGATGTAGGAGAGACCTCTACCCCTATGCGCGCCAAGGCTACTAGTGATGGAGCACACAATGAGAATGTCAAGAAGTCTGACATTGAAGCTCTCATCAAAGCCTTAAGGGAGTCTGGTAAAACACTTGGTTATTCACTAAATGCATCATATAGATTATCTAGTGCTCCTCATGCTCTTACAACAAATATGAATGCATCTAGTAGTATCAAACCTTTGATAATAGACTCAGGCGCCTCTCATCATATGATTAGTAATGCTGAGTTAATTGAGAACATTAAACCTGTTTTAGGACATGTTAAAATTGCTAATGGTGATAGAATTCCCATTCAGGGTGAAGGAACCATTAAATTGTTTGATAGAGATACCAAAGCATTTTATATGCCATCTTTTGCATCAAATTTACTTTCTGTCAAAAAATTTGCTACTGATTTACATTGCAATGTAATATTCAGTCCTAATGAGGTTATGTTTCACGATATTGAGACTCTTAAGTTGATTGGCAAAGGTGTTACAAAGGAGGACTTGTACCTACTTGAAGACATCAAGACCAGTTCAAATTTATCTGCTTTTAGTTCAATTCCTGTCTTAGCTAATGATGTATTGTGGCATGCTAGATTAGGTCATCCCCATTCTCGTGCCTTGAACATTTTATTACCTAATGTATTGTTTAAAAATGATAGCTGTGAAGCTTGTATCCTTGGTAAACATTGCAAAACTGTCTTCCCAAAGTCATCTACCATCTATGAAAATTGCTTTGATCTCATACATTCTGATGTCTGGACTGCACCATGCATATCTAGAGCGAATCATAAGTACTTTGTCACTTTTATTGATCAAAAATCCAAGTATACTTGGCTGACTATGATTCAAACTAAAGATAGGGTGCTTGATGCTTTTATTAATTTCCAGAACTACATAACTAATCATTTCAATGTTAAGATCAAAGTATTCAGGTCAGATAATGGGGGAGAATATACAAGCAAAGCATTCAAAAGTCATCTAGCCAAACATGGAATCATACACCAAACTATCTGCCCATACACCCCACAGCAAAATGGAGTTGCTAAGAGGAAGAACAGGCACCTAATGGAGGTGGCGAGATCCATGATGTTTAATACCAACATGCCTAAATGATTCTGGAGTGATGCAGTGATGACTGCATGCTATCTCATCAATCGAACCCCTACAAGAGTGCTTGAAGACTCCACACCATATGAGGTATTGAACAAAAGAAAACCATCCATTGATTACTTACGTGTGTTTGGGTGTTTGTGTTTTGTATTAAGGCCAGGAGAGCACAGAAACAAGCTAGAGGCAAGAAGTATCAAGGCAGTGTTCATTGGCTATTCCAATACCCAAAAAGGATACAAGTGCTATGTACCAGAGACTAGGAGAGTCATGGTGTCCAGGGATGTGAAGTTTGTTGAATCAAGAGGCTACTTTGAGGAGAAAGATTGGGAGAATCTCAAAGACTTATCTCAAGAAGCCTCGGATAGAGCAATGAACCTGAAGCACATTATGGAGAGTCTTGGCATCAACATGAGCCACACCTCAAGGGATGTGAGTCAGGGATCAGCACCAGTGATTCTTGAGGGTGAACAAGTTATTCATCCTAATCCTGAAGGGGGGAATCAAGAGGGTTCTCACACTGGTCAAGAGGGATCAGATGGAGCAAGAGAAGTTCAAGAGGGAACACACACTGATCAAGCGCAAGAGGTTCATGATCAGGATGAAAACAATCAAGGTGTGCCATCAGTACAAGAGCAAGAGGCTGTACCTGATGAAGTTGAAAGTGTAGAAGAAGTCCAGCCGCTTAGGAGAAGCACAAGGGTCAGGAATCCACCATCAAACTGGAGCAAGACAAGGGTATATTTCAACAGCCAAGCAGTTGCTCATCCAGCTCAAGCAACATGCTCTCTAGCTCAATACCCTAAGGATCATCAAGTGTTCATTACCAACCTTGATGAGGCTTACATACCAAGGTCATATGAGGAGGCTATGGCAATCAAGGAATGGAGAGAATCAGTAGAAGATGAGATGGGGGCTATGGAAAAGAATGGAACCTATTTTGAAAGTGAACTTCCCAAAGGCAAGAAGGCAGTTACCAGCATGCTTCTGTTCACAATCAAGTATCTAGCCAAAGGGAAACCTGAACGGAAGAAGACCAGGCTAGTAGCAAGAGGCTACACCCAAGTATATGGTGAGGATTACCTAGAAACGTTTGCTCCAGTAGCAAAGTTACACACCATAAGAGTTGTGCTCTCTCTTGCTGTGAATTTGGAATGGGATCTTTGGCAAATGGATGTCAAGAATGCATTCTTACAAGGAGAGCTAGAAGATGAAGTATACATGCGCCCACCACCTGGAATGGAAAGCATGGTCAAGCCTGGCAATGTCTTGAGACTGAGGAAAGCAATATATGGTCTAAAGCAATCCCCAAGAGCCTGGTATCATAAGCTGAGCTCAACACTGAATGGAAGGGGTTTTAGAAAATCTGAAGCCGACCACACCTTGTTCACTCTGACCAGCCAGCAAGGGATCATTGTTATACTCATCTATGTGGATGATATAATCATCACAGGCAGTAAAAAAGAAGGGATCAACTCAACCAAAGCTTTTCTTAAAGCAACATTTGACATCAAGGACTTGGGAGAGCTCAAATACTTCCTAGGGATTGAGATTTGCAGATCCAAGGAAGGGTTGTTCCTGTCTCAAAGAAAATACACTCTGGATTTTAAAAGAAGCTGGTGATCTTGGCGGTAGAGCTGCTAAAACACCACTAGAAGATGGATACAAAGTGATGCGTGAGGGGGAGATTGAAGACAAGGCATATGGAGATGTAAAGCACTATAGAAGAATGGTGGGGAAGCTGATATACCTCACTATCACAAGACCTGATGTGTGCTTTGCAGTCAACCAGGTGAGCCAGCATATGCAAGCTCCCAAGATGCATCATTGGAACATGGTGGAGAGGATACTAAGGTATCTAAGAGAGGCGCCGTGACAAGGAATATGGGTGGGGTGCAACAAGAGTACTGAGATAGTTGGGTATTGTGATGCTGATTGGGCTGGTGATAGAGTTGATAGGAGATCAACTACTGGTTATTGCACATTTATTGGAGGCAACTTGTTGACTTGGAAGAGCAAGAAGCAGAAGGTGGTTTCATGTTCAAGTGCTGAGGCAGAGTATAGAGCTATGAGAAAGCTCACAAGTGAGCTGATTTGGATCAAGGGACTGCTTAAGGACTTGGGAGTTGAGACTACCTCGCCAATCACTATGCATTGTGATAACCAGGCGGCTATACACATTGCCAGCAACTCATGTTGGGGTCAAAAACGGTTATCTCGAAATCAACAGCTAAAAATATTTATCGTGCGCGGACTTTCCATAAAACAAGCGTCAAAAGCTTGGACAGGCCGAACGACAAGGAATCCGCCTTGAAACTTCAAAGAGCTCGTTCTCTCAAACCGTAAGGACCCAGAGAACGATCAAGAAATCAAATCGAAGCCCTCGTCGAGACGCACGTTCTGGTCCTAACCGCCGGCGGCTAGCGCCCGTGCTGGTCCTGACCGCCGGGCGGCTAGCGCCAGTGCTGGTCCTGGCCGCCGGGAAACTTCAAAGAGCCCGTTCTCTCAAACCGTGAGGACCCAGAAAACGATCAACATATCAAATCGAAGCCCTCGTCGAGACGCACGTGATGGTCGTAGCCGCCGGGCGGCTAGCCCCCGTGCTGGCCGTGGCCGTCGGCGGCTAGCGCCCGTGCTGGCCGTGGCCGCCGGGCGGCTAGCCCCGTGCTGGCCGTGGCCGCCGGCGGCTAGCGCCCGTGCTGGCCATGGCCGCCGGGCGGCTAGCCCCGTGCTGGCCGTGGCCGCCGGCGGCTAGCGCCCGTGCTGGCCGTGGCCGCCGGGCGGCTAGCCCCGTGCTGGCCATGGCCGCCGGGCGGCTAGCCCCGTGCTGGCCGTGGCCGCCGGCGGCTAGCGCCCATGCTGGCCATGGCCGCCGGGCGGCTAGCCCCGTGCTGGCTCGGGTCTTCGGATAACGATCTTCGTTTTACGAATCCCAGTCCCCGGTAGTCTGAAGTTTGTACTTTGAGTTTTTCTCAAGTCCTCGCGGGACGAATCATCGAGATTCCGTGTACGAAACTCCGGTCCTTACTCCAATCTAATACCGTCGGAAACATTTCGGAAAACTCGTAAGATATCGACGGGAAGGAAGATCTTAGATTCTTCGTACGAAACAGCGATGGTCATCTTAAAACACCACTCGTCTCAACTTTACGAATGAACGAGGAACTTCCAAAGAGATTGTAGAAAACAACGGAAGTCCTAGAGACGGCCCGAAAGGGACCAAACGCGATCGGACAGTCTGTCTACGATTATCTGAGATGGATACGACGATTTACGTTTATCTTTACGTAACAGGATAAATGTTAAATTTCCGGAAGAATAAATGTCAAGTTTCCCGAAAAGCATGGAGGCCGACGAAAATGGAAAGAAGCCCGCCCTGCGGTCCAGAAGAAGAATAGACCGTCATAAGAAGGAGTATATAAAGGAGCTTTGGGAGAGGAAGAAGAGCAGGGCGAAAATCATTAAGAGAGAGAGAAAATCCGAAAATCAGGGCAGATCCGAGATTCAGACTTAGAGAATTCCTGCTAGCTTAGAGAATGTAGGACTTAGGTGGCCAGACTAGCAAGGCAAGACCTAGAACGTCCGGCCGCCCCTGTCCTACTTCCGTCACGTTAGCATATCTCTACTCCTCTCGGAAAGATCCAACGATTAAGCTTTACTTAGAGTTCCGCACATAGAAACCCTAGGCATTAATCTCGACATGCCTGTTTCAATGTCCAACGCTCATACTAGACGAACTCCGCCGAGGCAGTTCGATCTCTTGTTCAAATCTTTATAACTGAACTACGTCCGACTTGATCCTCGAAAGGGGTACGTAGGCAGCCTTTCTCAAGGTCCAGTCCCAACTCTTAACAAAACCCTTGTTGTACTTAGAGTTCCGCGCATAGAAACCCTAGGCATTATTCTCGACATGCCCGTTTCTATGATTAACGCTCGTACTAGACGAACTCCTCCAGGCAGTTCGATCTCTTGTTCAAACAACTCCAACTGAACTACGTCCGACTTGATCCTCGAAAGGGGTACGTAGGCAGCCTTCCTTAAGGTCCAGTCTCAAATCTTAATAAAACCTTTCCGCATTTATTTGATCACTTGTCGTTGGTTGTCGCAGAGAATCCGGACCTTCAGGGAAAGTTAGGTTTACTTAGCTTTCCTTCGATTTACTTAATAAAAATCGACAGTGCGAATTTCGGTTCCCACATTTTGGCGCTAGAGGGAGGGGGGGACGGATTACTCTTACTCTTACGGCCGCAAAGCGCTTGATCAAAGCAATGTCTGGAAATATGAAAGACAAAGTCACAGCTCATGTCGACGCTGGTAAAACAACTTCAGCAGTGACTGCTCCTACGACCAACGCTTATGCAAACAGTTATCTAAGATTATCATCTTACGGACAAATGTCCCGAGAACGGACCATCCCAACCAAGTTCGGGTCCTATCAACCATGCACCCCCGTCCAAGTTCCTGCAACACGGTCCTCGGGTCCATGGACACAACCCCCCTCGTTTGGGATTATCGAAGAAAGACTTCGTGAAAAGTCATAAAAAGACTTGGTAGTGGAGACGGATTCCTACCTGCCGTATAAAACGGCTATGGTTAGCTTGAACACCAGTTGCCTTAACTATACGGGGAATTGAAATCCTTTCGGAAAAACCAGCGTCACATCGACGGCTTTTTCTAAAGAAAAATCGTAAAAACGTCTAAGTCCCAAGACAGCCCAAAAGGGGCCCGAATCACGGCTAAACGACCCACATACGATTTTAGGAAGGATCGAGCCCAAAGCTGATATGACGGTCTGATTACCAAGTAGAGTTTCGACTGAAAATGCTTTTTAGAATTTCTCCTGGAAATCGCGGAGAAACCCCAAATTACTCATGAAACAGAAAGCACGACTGATCGGGTTACCAATCAGCGTTTCTAATGATAAAATTCGATAACATTTTACGGAACACCTTTCGTAAAATAAATTCTCGAAAATATTTCACGAGACAGCTTTTGCATGATTAAACTCGACAACATTTTACAGAACAATTTCCGTAAAATTAACTCGACAACATTTTGTGAAATAACTCTCGTAAAATAAAAGGTCAACAACGTTCTAAGAAACATTTTCTACACAAGGAAAAACCTACGGAAAACAAACAAGAACGCAAAAACACGCACAAGCCGAAGGAACCGAGCAGCCGACTCCGGTCGTGGCCGTGCCCACCGGGCGGCTAGCCCCGTGCTGGCCGTGGCCGCCGCCGGCTTGCGCCCGTGCTGGCCGTGGCCGCCGGGCGGCTAGCCCCGTGCTGGCCGTGGCCGCCGGGCGGCTAGCCCCGTGCTGGCCGTGGCCGCCGGCGGCTAGCGCCCGTGCTGGCCGTGGCCGCCGGGGGGCTAGCGCCCGTGCTGGCCGTGGCCGCCGGGCGGCTAGCCCCGCGCTGGCCGTGGCCGCCGGCGGCTAGCGCCCGTGCTGGCCGTGGTCGCCGGGCGGCTAGCCCCGTGCTGGCTCGGGTCGTCGGACGGCTAGTCTCCGTGCGTAAGTTCTAGGCCCCCGGGTCGTCAGAAATCCGTGTTTTGCGACTTTCCGAGATCCCGCCCTTTTCTTGCTCCAAGATTTCGAAGAACCCATAAGACGTCAACGGACAGGAAGACTTCGTATAAAACGGTGATGGTTATCTTAAAACACCATTTGCCTCTGCAATGGATCGAAGATCTTCCGAAAGACTCGACATCCAAGTATTGGCTAGCCCCCGTGCTGCCTTTAGGCGCCGGACGACTAGCGCACCCGTACTGCGCTGGTTATCGGGCGACACAACATTCGTCAAGCACGGCAAATCCTCGCAAAACTATTCCGACGATAGTCCAATCCAATACTTTGCACCTTTCGTAAAATAATCCTAGACAATACTTCACGAGACAGCTTCTGCGCGATTAAACTCGACAACATTTTACGAAACAGTTTCCGTAAAATTAACTCGACAACATTTTGTTGAAAAACTCTCGTAAAGTAAAAGCTTGGCAATATTTTACGAAATATCATTCGTAAAGAAAAACAATATCATAAGCTTCTTGACCTGACCAGTTCACTCATAGCTTGACGAAATATCAAGCTTCACTCAAGTGACGTCTTGCCAATCATTTTCGCTCGTCCGCCCACCTTAGCCTTCTTCGATTTTCGCCTACTTCTCCTCCCTTTGCTTCAACGATTCTGCACTATTCCTTCGGGTACATGGTCGATTTGACCAGCAGTACGAAGAAACGAGGATATGAACTTAGGCGAAGACCTTTGACAATAAAACGTTAGAAGACAAAGAGGAACGGACATGAGGCAATCTCGAGTAATCAATGAGACTAAGGTACGTCCGACTTAGAAAATTTTATCATAGGAAAGGAATGGGAACGTCTTGTAAACTGCCGTAAAATTTAGGGAACTGAGAACCTAGGTGGAAAGTCTAGCAAGCTAAGTCTTAGGCATTTTCTTCCAGTTTGTTCTATTGTTTCTTGACCGCCTAGGCAGAACACGCAAACCGATCTAATCTCTCAAAAATTCGAGAAACGATCGCCGCGCATCCTTGGCATACTCATTCCGCTTCCGTGAGACTAATGGCTCGACGGTGAGCTACAAAATTAACGAAATAACCTTCGGTAAAACTTCATGAGTAACCCGAAGCAACTTTCGCCAAAAAAAAAAAAAAAAAAAAA
Source organism: Raphanus raphanistrum subsp. raphanistrum (assembly GCA_019706035.1). NCBI lineage: Eukaryota > Viridiplantae > Streptophyta > Magnoliopsida > Brassicales > Brassicaceae > Raphanus > Raphanus raphanistrum. The sequence continues at coordinate 47,520 of JACZFZ010000023.1, read as the reverse complement.
AAAAAAACAAAGTCAAAGCGGAAACATTTCCCGTGTAAACCACGGAAACAAGGCTACTTTGACTATCTACGATTTTCTATCTCCATGAAACCGGTCATCCATTACTTTATACGAAGCATCTATCGTATAACTGAAACCTAAAGTGGAAAATCGTTTCAAAAAGCCATCAGCCATAACTCGGAAAAACCCGCTACGCTTGGCATGTCAATCTCGATGAACGATATTCGGCCCTCGGCCAACTACGCCTTTTCATAAAGTCCGAACATGCACTCGACATCGCCATTAAGGACAATCGTCAACTAAACACGATCTTAACGGTAACACAAAGGGTCATGGACTGGTCCTTTACCAACGACTTCCTTGGCTAAACGGCTGAAGTCAGCCTCCATACTTAGCAACCACCGCTCCAACCGTGTAACGGCTAAAAAAGACAATCCACGATTTGTCGTAAAACGTCAAACGGATATTATGCAAGCAGTTTGTCGTATAACCCAAAATCGGAAATCATACGATAACGAAACTCGATCCTAACAACCAAATGGTTAAACGGAAAATCTTAAACTTATCGATTAAGTTCTATACGCCCCATAAAACGCGGCACGAAAAGAAACGCTCGTAGCAAAGCTCCTGGAGCTATACGAGTCATTCTTAAAAAAAAAAAAAACAAATCTCAGAAGGCCAACACTTCACGAAACATAGTGAAGTTAGACGCTTCCCCCCTGGTAAAGTTTACGCGACCCTTCGGTCCTAAATCCTCAACACAATTCGCCAACTACTAAACGGCTGCGACAACGGATCCAGTATCCATAAAACGATTATCACATCCAGACACATATCTCTCATCGCTTACACCTAAAATCGCTCGCTAAAAAGTAGCATACACTACAAGAAATATGGGTATTGGTAGCAGTTCACGGTAGCACGAATTCACGAAGTGCTACTAAAAGTTTGAAAATCCAAAACCAGACCTTTTAGTAGCGTTAACTAAGCGCTGGCGAAAAATTTCATTAACCCGGGAAATAAAATGAATAAAAAATACATTGATTTCGGTTAAGTGTCGGTATAGAAAGTAATTTGGGCAAAGGACTTGGTTATTTTTTTTACGTTTTCTTCGTCTCCTTCACTCCGAAACCATCGACGACACATGCAAAAGTTCAAGGACTCGATCTCTCCGATATTTCACGAAGATCTTCTGCCTGTGGTGTTCTCGTCACCGGCGGTCAGATTCCAGGTGAAACCCAGTTTCGATTTTGTCCGTATGAACCCTAGATTCATGTTTTTGATTTCTCTGATTCCTCTGATTAATTTCTCTGATTTCTTTCAGCTTTGAGGCGACGAAGATTTGGAGGAGACAAGTCAGGTTAGAGCTTCTTACATCTGTTTCAGATTCAGCTTTGAGTGAAGTTTGGTTATTTTGTGGGTGTATACGATTTGATCTGTGGTTCTCTTTTGATTTGCAGGTTTGAGCTTTTGATTGTTCCTTTCTGGAGTGAAGTCGAGTTGAAGACAGAAACAGATCTTATTGAGGTGATTCTTTTCGACTATTTCTATGTTCATGTGTTTGAATTGTTTGGTGACTGATTGTTGATTGTTGATTGACAATGTGTGTGTTTGGTGTTTGACATAATCTTATGTTGTGTGGTGTTTGTTTTGATTTTTTTGGTTATCGGTTAGAAACTTTAGAACATAGAAATGGTCGAAAAGACATGGGTTCATCTAAACAGGTAAGGAAAAACATTATAGATTATAATTACTGATTTTTCTGTGAGTAAAATAGTTTACACTACCCTCTCATGTGTCTAAATTGAAGAGCTGATCCTGGTTATGAGAGAGGTGCGTGGGAGTTTGTAAGGCGCGTTGGTTCAGATTTAGTAGAGTCTGAGATGATCATTTGCCCGTGCATAGACTGTCGCAATGTAGATCGTCACTCAGCCGGTGTTGTTGTTGATCATCTAGTAACTAGGGGAATGGATTTGAGTTACAAGATGCGGGAGGATTGGTATCATCATGGAGAAGTAATATCAGGTCCTCACTGTGGAAGCAATGCAAGCGAGAGGAAGAAAGAGATTTTAGGGCTATACCAAGCTGCTGAGTTTCTGGATGAAGATTTTCTTAGGCAGTGTGATCAAAGTGAGGTTGCTGAAGGTGAAGATGAGGAAGAAGATCAGTTTCTTGCTAAGCTAGCAGATGCAGAAACACCTCTGTATCCAAATTGTGGTAACCACAGCAAGCTGTCGGCGATAGTTTCACTCTTTCGGATAAAGACACAGAGTGGTTGGTCTGATAGAAGCTTCGATCTTTTGCTTGAGACTTTGCCACAGATGCTTCCCGAGGAGAATGTCTTGCACACATCCTTGTACGAAGTGAAAAGGTTCCTGAGATCTTTTGATATGGGATATGAGAAGATACACGCTTGTGTGAACGACTGTTGTCTGTTCAGAAAGGAGTTTGAGAAGCTAGACAACTGTCCGAAATGCAATGCTTCAAGATGGAAGATTAACATGCGCACAGGTGATGTGAAGAAAGGAATTCCACAGAAAGTTCTCAGGTATTTTCCGATAATTCCACGTCTGAAGAGGATGTTCAGGTCAGAGGAAATGGCGAAGGACTTAAGGTGGCATTTTACTAACAAGAGCAGTGATGGAAAAAGCAGACATCCGGTAGACTCTGTTACTTGGGATCAGATGAATGACAAATACCCATTATTTGCCGCTGAGGAAAGGAATCTTAGGCTTGGACTGTCCACTGATGGGTTCAATCCTTTCAACATGAAGAATGTGAACTACAGTGCTTGGCCGGTTTTGCTAGTGAATTACAACATGTCACCTGAAAAGTGTATGAAGGAGGAGCACATCATGTTGTCATTGCTGATTCCTGGTCCAACCCAACCTGGAAATAATATTGATGTGTACCTAGAACCACTTATAGAGGATCTACAGCATCTATGGGAGGAAGGAGAGGTAACATATGATGCATTCAGTCACACCACTTTCACGTTAAGAGCAATGCTTCTTTGGACAATTCAGGATTTTCCTGCGTATGGAAATCTTGCAGGGTGTAAAGTTAAGGGAAAAATGGGATGTCCTGTGTGTGGGAAACACACAGATAGTATGTGGCTGAGTAACTGCAGGAAGCACATATATATGTCCCATCGAAAAGGTCTACCTCCGAGACATGCTTATCGAGGAAAGAAATCATGGTTTGATGGTAAAGCTGAGCATGGGAATAAGGGTAGGATTCTCAGTGGTCAGAACATAAGCCAAATACTCAGAAATTACAAGAATGATTTCGGAAATGTGAAACTAACTGGAAGGAAGAGGAAGATTGAAGAGTCTGTTGGGTCTGAGTCCAATACAGAAGACGAATCCAGTGAATCAGAGGAAGAGGAAGAAGTAGTGGATGAGGAGGAGCTATCTAGATGGAAGAAGCGGTCAATCTTTTTCAATCTGCCTTATTGGGAGGTATGTATGTAATATAAATTGATGTCTATTTTCAGAATTGTTCTACATGTATCTTTCTTTGACACTAATGTTATGTGTGTTTGTTTTGTCTAGGATCTCCCGGTTAGGCACAATTTAGATGTGATGCACGTGGAAAGAAATGTTGCTGCAAGCCTTGTTGCAACGTTGTTGCATTGTGGAAAATCAAAAGATGGGCTTAACGCTAGAAAAGATCTAGAACTGCTTGGCATTAGGAAGGATTTACATCCTCAGCCCCGTGGGAAGAGAACTTACCTTCCTCCAGCTCCTTGGTCTTTGTCCAGCAAAGAGAAGAAAGTATTCTGCAAGCGTCTATTGGACTTTAGAGGACCGGATGGGTACTGCTCAAATATATCAAGGTGTGTCAAGATAGAAGAATGTAAGATATCAGGGATGAAATCACATGATTACCATGTGTTGATGCAACAGCTTCTTCCCGTTGCGATTAGAGGTATCAAATGAGACACTTTGGTTAACTTTGTAGAAATCCATATTTAGATGTCTTAAATCTGATCTCCAATGGTTATTTCTTCACAGGTTTATTACCTAAAGGTGTTAGGTTAGCTATCGGACGTCTTTGTGCTTTCTTCCATCATCTCTGTCAGCGAGTTATTGATAGAGAGACAATTTCGAGAATGGAAACAGAAATTGTGGAAACTCTGTGCATGTTTGAGAGGTTTTTTCCTCCAAGTTTCTTCGATATAATGGTGCATTTGGTAGTTCATCTAGGAAGGGAAGCTCGGTTATGTGGACCTGTCCATTTCCGTTGGATGTACCCATTTGAGAGGTAAAAGTTATATAGCTTCCAGAAGCTGTTGACTTTATGTAGTCACTACTCATGCTTATAACCTTCTATGTACTTGATCTGATTCAGGTATATGAAAGTACTGAAAGATTTTGTAAGAAACACAGCAAGACCAGAGGGTTGTATCGCTGAAGCGTATCTCGCAGAGGAATGTGTGAGGTTCTGCAGTGAGTTCTTGAAGAAGACAACAAGTTCTGTGGAGAAACCTGAAAGGAATACTGAGTTCGAGAGCAGCTCTATTCTGGAGGGTCGTCCAATATCCGCTGGCACTTGTTGTGTTCTCTCGGAGAAGGATCTCGCAATTGTTCATCTTGCTGTGATTCAGAATATGGCAATCGTCGAACCTTATGTGGAGTAAGTGTTAATTTTTTTGAAAAAGTTACTACTGAATGCTGGTATATTGAGATGCTAATAACTTGTCATGTGTTCCATTTGCAGCATGCACCTACAACATCTACAAGACACTAATGAAAGATGTAGACGTGATGCAACAACGTTGTGGAAAACCCATACACAGAAATTTGCGTCTTGGTTAAAAGAGCAGGCAAGTTCCTAATCTGAAATTTGCGTCTTGGTTTTAGATATTTATTGACACTTAGCATATATTGTTATAGATACCAATTACTTCAGAGAATCACGAAGAAACACTGAAGTGGTTGGCCTACGGTCCTCGTTCAAGCACAAGGTCTTACACTGGCTATATCATTAACAGTCTGCGGTTTCACACCATTTCAGTTGACAGGCAAACTCAGAACAGTGGTGTTGTGTATGAGGCAACAGCTATGTGTCGATCAAGTGCAAAAGACACTTCTCAGATGGTAGATTTAGTAACTTACTATGGTAGAGTGGTGGATATTCTACTGATCGACTACAACACATTCTACATTCCTGTATTCCGTTGTCTATGGGCAAACGTAGGTAATGGAGTGAAGGTCGAAGATGGCTTCACACTAGTAAACCTGAACCAAAGCCAAATGGCTTTTGCTAGGGATCCATACATCCTCGCCTCACAAGCCAAGCAAGTATTTTATTCCAGAGTAGATGAGTCATCCACTTGGTTTGTAGCTATGCGAGGTCCTACAAGAAGATATAGTGAAGAGGATGCTGAAGATGGTCATGCAGATGTTGGTCCATTGGCAGCAGTGGTAGACATGGATGTTGATGACTCGGTTGATGATTCTAGGAATGTCAGGGCTGACTGTGAAGGCTTTTATGTTTGAAATGAATCATTTTTTTGGGTTCTTTTTGCCTAGGCGTTGTCTTTTGGGTAGATATTGGGAGTGGTTGCTTCCATATGCTTTTCTTTACAATTAAACTGCAAATTTCTGCATTGTTTTTTGGATTGATATTGCAGCTTTTGCTTGCTTCTGATTATAAGTGTTGCTTGTTTTCCTATCATTGTGTTTCTTTATACTGTGCGTTATTGTTTGTTTCATTGTGTTTTTAAACATTGACAATTAATATTCAATTTATGTTTCAGGTGATCTAAGATGGGGAATCGTAAGAACAAGCGTATGAAGAAGTCAACACCGAAGAAGAAACAGAGTGATATAGAAGAAGAGCAATTTCTTGAATACGTTACAACTGAAGTCGTAGCTGAACAGTCTGAAAAGGACAAAGAAGAACAGAACGACGAGGAACTAGAGGACAAGGAGGAGGAAGAGGAAGAGAATGTAGTGGAGGAAGGACAGGATCTAATGGAGGAAGATGGAGAAGATCAGATAGAGGAAGAAGAACAGCACGACAAGGAGGTAGAAGAGAACCAGCTGGAGGAAGAAGAACAGAACGACGAGGAACTTGAGGAAGAAGCCGAAGCTACTCCTGAAGCTGTTGCTGCATCACAGCGTAAAAGACGTCGAGGAGCAACGAAGATGAAGCACATTGCCAAGGATCCAAATGAACGGCTACATGTTGACTTCACTGACTTGGGAGACCCTTGTGGTCCAGGGTCAGTAATGTTATCCTCTTACTTGGGTCCATTAGTACGTGAACATGTTCCTGTGATCATTGATAACTGGAGGAAGATTACTGAAGATATCAAGACTGTGCTATGGAAATCTATTACGGTAAGCTGAATCAACTTATACATTTTCAATTAATTTTCGTTATATGTTAATGTGTCTCCCATACATGTCTACAGATGAGGTTTGACGTGGATGAAGATTTCAAAAAGGATGCTTTGTTTAAGCAGATGGGCTGTTTGTGGAGAGCATCCAAATCACGTCTGGTATCCTCACTCACTAAAGCTCCTACCATTAAAGCAAGGATGGACCTGCGACCCAAGAATGTAACTACAACTGAATGGCGTAAATTCGTCAGAGAGAAGACAAGTACCGCCTTCAAGGTTGTCAGTGACTCTTACAGAGAAAGAAGACAGAAGCAGATTCCTCACACTTGCGGTCGTAAAGGAATGGTGAGATTGAGAGAAGATCTGGTTAAGGCTAGCGACGACCCATCACAAGTGTCAAGGCTAAGAGTGTGGGTTAAATCACGAACTAAGAAGGATGGAACGCCTGTCAATGTGAATGCGGCTGAAAAGATAGTAAGTTAAACTCAATCTGTTCACATAGATTTTATTAATTTTGGATTGTCTGCTGCTTGATGATTACGAAGTTCTTCATGTGTTTCCAGAGAAAGGCAACTGAGATAGAACATGAGGGTCGTCAAGATTCATCCTCAACGAATCCAAAGCAAGATCTGATAACTGAGATATTGGGACCTGATCAACCTGGGAGGTTGAGAGCAATGGGCAGAGGCATGAGCATGACCAAAATAAACTGCTTACAAATCAAGAACAACTTCATGGATGCCATGAAAGAAAAGCATGTGTGTATGGAGAAACAGATTAATGATTTACAGCAGCAAATTGCCAGAATGAATAATCACGGACACGACACTGATGTCAGTGAAAACTCGCATATCAAGGTATGGACTCATGACTTCCTCTGTCGTAATCTATCTCTATAAATGTAGTTATGAATTGATTTGAATCTTTTGTACTTTATGTAGAGTGTTAATACCAAGTTACTTCCCAAGTGTTATCTTCTTGACTGGTCTGGTATCGATGTCAATGTTGCTGAGGGACGGGTTGTTTCATCAGAACCTGATGAGTTAGTTAATGGGATTCCGTTAGGGCCTAATGCTGTGAAGGTTTTAGTTGAAACTGCAACAAAACCAGAAACTTTCTTATGGAGACCTGCGCCTAATATGTTTAATATGGAGGATGCAGTAGGAGAAATGATTGCATGGCATTCCGATCATTGTGTTGTTCCAACAGCAGGTTTACCAGACGACAATGCTCCTAAGGTTAATTATCCTCTTCCTCTGTAGCCAATGAGTCTGAAGCTTAGTCTTTCTTATATAAATGGTTTGTGTTTGTTTTGTTTTGCAGAGCCCTTTCAGCAGTTCAAATAACAAATGCAAACTCATGGACTATGTACGTAATGAGGAAGTCGTTGCTGTAGGTCGATGGCAGACGAAGGAACCACAAACGTTGGTCAATGGACTTCCGCTTGGTCCAAATGCAATAAAGGTGTATGTGGATGAGGTAGTAAACCCTGATGCCTACATATGGAGGCCTACTGTGGGGAAGACAGCTATGGAGGATTATCACAACAGTTTTGTTGCATGGCCAGCAAATAGAGTTGTGTTTGACTCAGAAACACCTAATTCTAAATCAGGAAGCTCGAGAGCAGGAAGTTCTATTGCCGGAAGTTCAAAAGCAGGGAGTTCAACTTGTAAGAATCAAAAGTCTCCACTAAGTACAACAGCTACTGCCAAACCTGCAACGACTGTCATTGATCATCAGTCTACGAATGAGGATTCTCCTTCAACTCCACCAGCTCCTATAAAGAAACCTGTAGCGCCTATGAAACATAAGTCACCTCTAATTCCACCATCTCCTCTTCGCAGATCAGAGGTAGTTTCTGTCCTTGCATTGCTTGATTGGTTCTGGTTGTGATCTTTGAATATTGGTTCTGCTTTTGTGGTTTGTGGTTGCAGCGTAACAAATTCAAGCCTAATCAGAAAATCAAGCTGCTGGACCTATCCGAAAATAACGTGGTGGTCGCTGAAGGACGTTGGTCATCGAGTAATCCTGAACATCTTGTCCACTTTCAACCTTTGGGCCCTGGTGCATGTCGAGTCTTTGTGGATGTTGTGAAGATTAAAGATGCTGCTGTGTGGAGGACATCATCAGAGATCGAATATATGGAAGATGCACTTGGAAGCTGTCTTGCTTGGCCAGAGGATAAAGTTCTATTGGTGATATCTCGTTTATTTGTTACATATGTGGAAATATGTCAAGCTAATCAGATAATTTGTCTTTCTGTGCAGGTTTAAAAACAGAGCCAAAGGAACCAAGCAACAAGACTCTTTGTGTTTTTAATGACTGTTTTTCAGTGACTCTGTTTTTTAATGACTCTGTTTTTCTAAGACATCATCGGCTTTCGGTTTCTGTCTTTCAAAACGTGACCAAGTGTTATTTGCCTTTTATCTTGTGCTTTTAGAATCTTAACTAATTAAGGTTTATGATGCAATGTGTTTGTCTTAATTCACAACAAGGCCCAAAATTATAATGTTGAAATATATAACAAAGCAAAAGATAACTTTTAGTGTTTAGGGTAATGATAGGGTTTAGGGTAATGATAGGGTTTAGTGATTCATTAACAAAAAAATGTAATTAGTAAGTTTATGTATGTAAATGTAATTCAAGTGACCTTTCCACACTTTTGTCATCGATGGTTTATGTATGTTAATGTAAGTTTTAGGGGTTAGGGTATAAATTGGTTTACTTTGAGTGTTTGGTGTTTATATGTTCACAACATGCTTTTGTTTTCCATAATCTACTTTGTACTGATTATATGATCATTGTTAAATGTAGATATATATTCAAATACAAGTATACACCATCCTAAATCATATCAAAATCAAAGAAAATTCATGTTGTTCTACAAAATCAAACCATCCATCGTTAGTTCATGCACGAGACAAACAAAAAAAATTCCACTAATTATATCCATTGGATCGAGATGATTCAACGGTGGAGATTAGTTCTTTAGGTTATCCTCGTCATTGTCTCTCATTGGTCGAGAGCTTTTTTGGAGGCAACCTGAAATTTTTCTAATTTTCGGAGCCAAACGAAAATATATTTTCTTTATCGACTTCTCTCTCTTTCCCTCAAACCACCACAAATCTCTCTCAAGGAACCACGATTCTCTCTTAATCCACCACGAATCTCTCTCCTTCCATCTCAAACCAACACAAAATCTGTATAAGCCACCACAAATCTCTCCGACCCTCCACAATTTCATCTCCAATCTCTCTTCAAGACACACGATTTAGGTTACAGAGATCTCTTCTTACAGGTTAGCGCCTCATATTATATTTCTTTGATAAATAACCCACAGACTTTCAATATCTTGTTCGATTTGTAGAGATGGTAAATATCTATTTTTGGTTTAATTTTCCAATTTTATCTTACCTAATTTATTCTTCTAATTTTTCAGTTTTGTCTTCCCTCAAGATTTGAAGCGTTACAGACTCTACTCAATTTCCAGGTCAGAGAAACTCCAATATCTTTTCCGATTTGTTACCTTGTCTTCTAATAGTCAAAGATCTAACTTTGGATTAATTTTTCATCTAGCAACTCTAATGGAAGCAAGGAAGAGCATTGTCTTAGCCCTCGCTGCAGTCGGTGTGAAGCCCCAACCCAAACAACAACAGCCACAACATGAAGCGGTCAACACATCTCAGATGCAACGCCCAATACCAGAACAAGGACAGTCCTCAGGAGGTAATGATGTGGAAGAGATAACCAGAGCCGAGTTTAGACGCTCTCAAGGCTACCACTTGACACGCATTGAAGAACCTGAAGAAGACATCGAGCCAATGTTCCTGAACCTTATCAGATCCATGAATGCCCGCAACTCATCTCGTCAATAATAATGCCTAGATTTCTATAAACCATTTGCTTAAGTCTGTGTTTTATTTGCTTCATGATCTATTGTAGTTAATCATTCTACTCTTTTGGTATGTTTGTAGTTTGTAATTTGTTTCTTTTATGTGCTATATATTTTTTTTTATTTACAATTATATTCAATATTCAGAACAAAACAATTATATCACGAAAAATCAAAATACCTATCAAAATTAATTTACAAATGTTTCATTATACCAAAAATATGGCACTCGAACATTAGCTATGAAAATTAACATCGTAGCACAAGAAAAAAGTTATTTAATAATATTTAGCAGCACAGAAAAATAGCTATTATAGGTTCACCCATTAAAAATACCAAAAGTTACAAAAACATTTTCCGTAACAAGAAGAAAGTGATATTATAAATTATATTATCTCAGATACAAAACGCCATATAAAACTGTAATACAGCACTAAAGTGTCGCTATTAAACAAATTTAATACAGCAATAACTAATCGCTATTATAGCTACACTTTGTCGCAGCACACGATTAGTGCTATAGTAGGGGGGGGGTCTACCATAGCTGCCGCTGTTAGAGCGTTTACAAAAACGCTATGAAAACCCTATAATAGCGTTTCCTCGGCGCTGCTAATGCCGATATTTCTTGTAGTGATACGGACCAAGCGACAAAATCACAATCCGAAGTGACTACTCGGATTCTATCCTTAACACTTGACGAAAGTATAAATCAAATCATAAGCGAAAGCCCATAATCCTCTTATGGCATGAGAAAAATAAAATCGCAGCACTGCGAGACGTTGCTTCGTGCTCGGATAAACATTTTTCGATAACAAATTCATACGCCTTCAAAACGGCATCATTTCGTTGTTGCTGATCACAACAAACGAACTCTAACGTCCTAAACAGACAAGCCACCTAAGGGTAGGCTCTTTTACATCCGATAAGGATCCCATAGCGCGCTATACAAAAAATCCAAATTTGGTTCAGCACTTCGTAAAGGAAGTAGCTCGATTCGTGCCCATACAAATCATATAAGCCGATACCACTTCGCGGATTTTAAAACGGTACGAATCAGGTTAAAATCACGAACAGGCAAAACGAAAGCCGATTTGTCATCGCACAGCCTCAGTCTGAGAGTAAACCTAGGTCGTGCCCTAAACCCAGCCTTGCTGGTATCTTAAACATCTCATAGGCAAAGCGTCAACGACGCGAGATCCCAAAACTTGTCTCTTCACTCAAGTCTGTACGTTTCCATGAATTTTCGCGTAAATCGTAAACCGCAGGAAAATCTCGCTTTGTACAAACTACGGATACGGTGATCGTCAGGGAGGCAGGAATGAGACGACAACTCACACCCTGCCCCTCTAACTTCGACAAACAGAAGTTCTAAACGCAAAATATTTTATAAACGCGTACCGCGAATTCAATACAGCGCCCTAAAAAGGGCAGGGATTCAAAGCCACCAACGGCCAGTCCCGAAATCATACATGATGGCCAACCAACGGCCGAAATACAATCAAAATAAAAATCCCCTCAGGGATTGATCAACCTAGGCGTCCTCCGGGACACCGCCTTCGTCCTCTGACTCACCCAAAGTAGGAACGGTCTCACCGTCGCCTCCATTGGTCGCACCATCGCTGCATGTCTTATATGCGCCGGCTTCGCAATCCTTGACTGCGTGGTCCTGGTCCTCCGAACCCTCCGAATCCAGGACAAGGGTGCACACGGATTTCAGACCAGCGAGAATCGAGTCGAAGTTGAGCAACGAACTCACGGTCTTCCCGACATCACGTTCGAGATCGCCAATCAAAGGTGATGTGGATTTCCGCAATAAAATACTATTAGCCAAAAATTTCGATTTTTAACTCATAATCTTCCGCCCGCAAGATCGTCTCCGCGTCTTACAGGCTAGGGGGCTAACTGTTGGGGTCAAAAACGGTTATCTCGAAATCAACGGCTAAAAATATTTATCGTGCGCGGACTTTCCATAAAACAAGCGTCAAAAGCTTGGACAGGCCGAACGACAAGGAATCCGCCTTGAAACTTCAAAGAGCTCGTTCTCTCAAACCGTAAGGACCAAGAAAACGATCAAGATATCAAATCGAAGCCCTCGTCGAGACGCACATGCTGGTCCTGGCCGCCGGCGGCTAGCGCCCGTGCTGGTCCTGGCCGCCGGGCGGCTAGGGCCAATGCTGGTCCTGGCCGCCGGAAAACTTTGAAGAGCCCGTTCTCTCAAACCGTGAGGACCCAGAGAACGATCAAGATATCAAATCGAAGCCCTCGTCGAGACGCACGTGTTGGTCCTAACCGCCGGCGGCTAGCGCCCGTGCTGGTTCTGACCGCCGGGCGGCTAGCGCCAGTGCTGGTCCTGGCCGCCGGGAAACTTCAAAGAGCCCGTACTCTCAAACCGTGAGGACCCAGAAAACGATCAACATATCAAATCGAAGCCCTCGTCGAGACGCACGTGATGGTCGTAGCCGCCGGGCGGCTAGCCCCCGTGTTGGCCGTGGCCGCCGGGCGGCTAGCCCCGTGCTGGCCGTGGCCGCCGGCGGCTAGCGCCCGTGCTGGCCGTGGCCGCCGGGCGGCTAGCCCCGTGCTGGCCGTGGCCGGCGGCGGCTAGCGCCCGTGCTGACCATGGCCGCCGGGCGGCTAGCCCCGTGCTGGCCGTGGCCGCCGGCGGCTAGCTTCCGTGCTGGCCATGGCCGCCGGGCGGCTAGCCCCGTGCTGGCTCGGGTCTTCGGATAACGATCTTCGTTTTACGAATCCCAGTCCCCGGTAGTCTGAAGTTTGTACTTTGAGTTTTTCTCAAGTCCTCGCGGGACGAATCATCGAGATTCCGTGTACGAAACTCCGGTCCTTACTCCAATCTAATATCGTCGGAAACATTTCGGAAAACTCGTAAGCTATCGACGGGAAGGAAGATCTTAGATTCTTCGTACGAAACAGCGATGGTCATCTTAAAACACCACTCGTCTCAACTCTACGAATGAACGAGGAACTTCCAAAGAGATTGTAGAAAACAACGGAAGTCCTAGAGACGGCCCGAAAGGGACCAAACGCGATCGGACAGTCTGTCTACGATTATCTGAGATGGATACGACGATTTACGTTTATCTTTACGGAACAGGATAAATTTCCGGAAGAATAAATGTCAAGTTTCCCGAAAAGCGTGGAGGCCGACGAAAATGGAAAGAAGCCCGCCCTGCGGTCCAGAAGAAGAATAGACCATCATAAGAAGGAGTATATAAAGGAGCTTTGGGAGAGGAAGAAGAGCAGGGCGAAAATCATTAAGAGAGAGAGCAAATCCGAAAATCAGGGCAGATCCGAGATTCAGACTTAGAGAATTCCTGCTAGCTTAGAGAATGTAGGACTTAGGTGGCCAGACTAGCAAGGCAGGACCTAGAACGTCCGGCCGCCCCTGTCCTACTTCCGTCACGTTAGCATATCTCTACTCCTCTCGGAAAGATCCAACGATTAAGCTTTACTTAGAGTTCCGCACATAGAAACCCTAGGCATTAATCTCGACATGCCTGTTTCAATGTCCAACGCTCATACTAGACGAACTCCGCCGAGGCAGTTCGATCTCTTGTTCAAATCTTTCTAACTGAACTACGTCCGACTTGATCCTCGAAAGGGGTACGTAGGCAGCCTTTCTCAAGGTCCAGTCCCAACTCTTAACAAAACCCTTGTTGTACTTAGAGTTTCGCGCATAGAAACCCTAGGCATTATTCTCGACATGCCCATTATCTTCATGATTCTTATCAAACCAGGATGAACCACGATCTAAGAAGCTTTATTTGGAACCACTAATCAGTGGAGAATAACCAGGAAGTTAAATAAATCTCATAGGAGTTGTGAGGAAGATGATATCCCACTTTCTATCGAAATGATTCCAGATTAACCTGTTCAGACATATGGCAATATCTTCATGATTCTTATCAAACCAAGATGAAACACGATCTAAGAAGCTTTATTTGGAACCAATAATCAGTGGAGAATAACCAGGATGTTGAATACATCTCATAAGTGTTGTGAGCAAAAAGATATCCCACCTTCTATCCAGATGATTCCAGATTAGCCTGTTCGGACATATGCCATTATTTTCATGATTCTTATCAAACCAGGATGAACCACGATCTAAGAAGCTTTATTTGGAACCACTAATCAGTGGAGAATAACCAGGAAGTTGTCATAGGAGTTGTGAGTAAGAAGATATCCCACTTTCTATCCAGATGATTCCAGATTAGCCTGTTCGAACATATGCCATTATCTTCATGATTCTTATCAAACCAGATGAACCACGATCTAAGAAGCTTTATTTGGAACCACTAATAAGTGGAAAATAACCAGGAAGTTGAATAAATCTCATAACTGTTGTGAGTAAGAAGATATCCCACCTTCTATTCAGATGATTCCAGTTTAGCCTATTCGGACATATGCCATTATCTTCATGATTCTTATCAAACCAGGATGAACCACAATCTAAGAAGCTTTATTTGGAACCACTAATCAGTGGAGAATAACCAGGAAGTTGAATAAATCTCATAGGAGTTGTGAGTAAGAAGATATCCCACTTTCTATCCAGATGATTCCAGATTAGCCTGTTCAGACATATGGCAATATCTTCATGATTCTTATCAAACCAGGATGAACCACGATCTAACAAACTTTATTTGGAACCACTAATCAGTGGAGAATAAGCAGGAAGTTGAATAAATCTCATAACTGTTGTGAGCAAGAAGATATCCCACCTTCTATCAAGATGATTCCAGATTAGCATGTTCGGACATATGCCATTATCTTCATGATTCTTATCAAACCAAGATGAACCACAATCAAAGAAGCTTTATTCGGAACCACTAATCAGTGGAGAATAACCAGGAAGTTGAATAAATCTCATAGGATTTGTGAGTAAGAAGATATCCCACTTTCTATCCACATGATTCCAGATTAGCCTATTCGGACATATGGTAATATCTACATGATTCTTATCAAACCAGGATGAACCAATATGTAAGAAGCTTGATTGGGAACCACTAATCAGTGGAGAATAACCAGGAAGTTGAATAAATCTCATAACTGTTGTGAGTAAGAAGATATCCCACCTTATATCCAGATGATTCCAGATTAGCTTGTTCGGACATATGCCATTATCTTCATGATTCTTATCAAACCAGGATGAACCACGATCTAAGAAGCTTTATTTGGAACCACTAATCAGTGGAGAATAACCAGGAAGTTAAATAAATCTCATAGGAGTTGTGAGGAAGAAGATATCCCACTTTCTATCCAGATGATTCCAGATTAGCCTGTTCAGACATATGTCAATATCTTCATGATTCTTATCAAACCAGGATGAACCACGATCTAAGAAGCTTTATTTGGAACCAATAATCAGTGGAGAATAACCAGGAAGTTGAATACATCTCATAAGTGTTGTGAGCAAGAAGATATCCCACCTTCTATCCAGATGATTCCAGATTAGCCTGTTCGGACATATGCCATTATTTTCATGATTCTTATCAAACCAGGATGAACCACGATCTAAGAAGCTTTATTTGGAACCACTAATCAGTGGAGAATAACCAGGAAGTTTTCATAGGAGTTGTGAGTAAGAAGATATCCCACTTTCTATCCAGATGATTCCAAATTAGCCTGTTCGAACATATGCCATTATCTTCATGATTCTTATCAAACCAGATGAACCACGATCTAAGAAGCTTTATTTGGAACCACTAATCAGTGGAAAATAACCAGGAAGTTGAATAAATCTCATAACTGTTTTGAGTAAGAAGATATCCCACCTTCTATTCAGATGATTCCAGTTTAGCCTGTTCAGACATATGCCATTATCTTCATAATTCTTATCAAACCAGGATGAACCACAACATAAGAAGCTTTATTTGGAACCACTAATCAGTGGAGAATAACCAGGAAGTTGAATAAATCTCATAGGAGTTCTGAGTAAGAAGATATCCCACTTTCTATCCAGATGATTCCAGATTAGCCTGTTCAGACATATGGCAATATCTTCATGATTCTTATCAAACCAGGATGAACCATGGTCTAAGAAACTTTATTTGGAACCACTAATCAGTGGAGAATAAGCAGGAAGTTGAATAAATCTCATAACTGTTGTGAGCAAGAAGATATCCCACCTTCTATCAAGATGATTCCAGATTAGCCTGTTCGGACATATGCCATTATCATCATGATTCTTAACAAACCAGGATGAACCACGATCTAAGAAGCTTTATTTAGAACCACTAATCAGTGGAGAATAACCAGGAAGTTGAATAAATCTCATAGGAGTTGTGAGTAAGAAGATATCCTACTTTCTATCCAGATGATTCCAGATTGGCGTGTTCGAACATTTGCCATTATCTTCATGATTCTTATCAAACCAGGATGAACCACGATCAAAGAAGCTTTATTTGGAACCACTAATCAGTGGAGAATAACCAGGAAGTTAAATAAATCTCATAGGAGTTGTGAGTAAGAAGATATCCTACTTTCTATCCAGATGTTTCCAGATTAGCCTGTTCGGACATATGGGAATATCTTCATGATGCTTATCAAACCAAGATGAACCACAATCAAAGAAGCTTTATTCGGAACCACTAATCAGTGGAGAATAACCAGGAAGTTGAATAAATCTCATAGGATTTGTGAGTAAGAAGATATCCCACTTTCTATCCACATGATTCCAGATTAGCCTATTCGGACATATGGTAATATCTACATGATTCTTATCAAACCAGGATGAACCCATATGTAAGAAGCTTGATTGGGAACCACTAATCAGTGGAGAATAACCAGGAAGTTGAATAAATCTCATAACTGTTGTGAGTAAGAAGATATCCCACCTTCTATCCAGATGATTCCAGATTAGCCTGTTCGGACATATGCCATTATCTTCATGATTCTTATCAAACCAGGATGAACCACGATCTAAGAAGGTTTATTTGGAACCACTAATCAGTGGAGAATAACCAGGAAGTTAAATAAATCTCATAGGAGTTGTGAGGAAGAAGATATCCCACTTTCTATCCAGATGATTCCAGATTAGCCTGTTCAGACATATGTCAATATCTTCATGATTCTTATCAAACCAGGATGAACCACGATCTAAGAAGCTTTATTTGGAACCAATAATCAGTGGAGAATAACCAGGAAGTTGAATACATCTCATAAGTGTTGTGAGCAAGAAGATATCCCACCTTCTATCCAGATGATTCCAGATTAGCCTGTTCGGACATATGTCATTATCTTCATGATTCTTATCAAACCAGGATGAACCACGATCTAAGAAGCTTTATTTGGAACCACTAATCAGTGGAGAATAACCAGGAAGTTTTCATAGGAGTTGTGAGTAAGAAGATATCCCACTTTCTATCCAGATGATTCCAGATTAGGCTGTTCGAACATATGCTATTATCTTCATGATTCTTATCAAACCAGATGAACCACGATCTAAGAAGCTTTATTTGGAACCACTAATCAGTGGAAAATAACCAGGAAGTTGAATAAATCTCATAACTGTTTTGAGTAAGAAGATATCCCACCTTCTATTCAGATGATTCCAGTTTAGCCTGTTCAGACATATGCCATTATCTTCATGATTCTTATCAAACCAGGATGAACCACAACATAAGAAGCTTTATTTGGAACCACTAATCAGTGGAGAATAACCAGGAAGTTGAATAAATCTCATAGTAGTTGTGAGTAAGAAGATATCCCACTTTCTATCCAGATGATTCCAGATTAGCCTGTTCAGACATATGGCAATATCTTCATGATTCTTATCAAACCAGGATGAACCACGATCTAAGAAACTTTATTTAGAATCACTTATCAGTGGAGAATAAGCAGGAAGTTGAATAAATCTCATAAGTGTTGAGAGCAAGAAGATATCCCACCTTCTATCAAGATGATTTCAGATTAGCATGTTCGGACATATGCCATTATCATCATGATTCTTAACAAACCAGGATGAACCACGATCTAAGAAGCTTTATTTGGAACCACTAATCAGTGGAGAATAACCAGGAAGTTGAATAAATCTAATAGGAGTTGTGAGTAAGAAGATATCCTACTTTCTATCCAGATGATTCCAGATTGGCGTGTTCGAACATTTGCCATTATCTTCATGATTCTTATCAAACCAGGATGAACCACGATCAAAGAAGCTTTATTTGGAACCACTATTCAGTGGAGAATAACCAGGAAGTTAAATAAATCTCATAGGAGTTGTGAGTAAAAAGATATCCCACTTTCTATCCAGATGATTCCAGATTAGCCGGTTCGGACATATGGCAATATCTTCATGATTCTTATCAAACCAGGATGAACCACGATCTAAGAAGCTTTATTTGGAACCACTAATCAGGGGACAATAACCAGGAAGTTGAATAAATCTCATAGGTGTTGTGAGCAAGAAGATATCCCACCTTCTATCCAGATGATTCCAGCCTGTTCGGACATATGCCATTATCTTCATGATTCTTATCAAACCAGGATGAACCACCATCTAAGGAGCTTTATTTGGAACCACTAATCAGTGGAGAATAACCAGGAAGTTGAATAAATCTTATAACTGTTGTGAGTAAGAAGATATCCCACCTTCTATCCAGATGATTCCAGATTAGCATGTTCGGACATATGCCATTATCTTCATGATTCTTATCAAACCAGGCTGAACCACGATCTAAGAAGCTTTATTTGGAACCACTAATCAGTGGAGAATTACCAGGAAGTTGAATAAATCTCATAAGTGTTGTGAGAAAGAAGATATCCCACCTTCTATCCAGATGATTCCATATTAGCCTGTTCGGACATATGCCATTATCTTCATGATTCTTATCAAACCAGGATGAACCACCATCTAAGGAGCTTTATTTGGAACCACTAATCAGTGGAGAATAACCAGGAAGTTGAATAAATCTTATAACTGTTGTGAGTAAGAAGATATCCCACCTTCTATCCAGATGATTCTAGATTAGCATGTTCGGACATATGCCATTATCTTCATGATTCTTATCAAACCAGGATGAACCACGATCTAAGAAGCTTTATTTGGAACCACTAATCAGTGGAGAATAACCAGGAAGTTGAATAAATCTCATAGGAGTTGTGAGTAAGAAGATATCCCACTTTCTATCCAGATGATTCCATATTAGCCTTTTCAGACATATGGAAATATCTTCATGATTCTTATCAAACCAGGATGAACCACGATCTAAGAAACTTTATTTGGAACCCCTAATTAGTGGAGAATAACCAGGAAGTTGAATAAATCTCATAAGTGTTGTGAGCAAGAAGATATCCCACCTTCTATCAAGATGATTCCAGATTAGCCTGTTCGGACATATGCCATTATCTTCATGGTTCTTATCAAACAAGGATGAACCACGATCTAAGAAGCTTTATTTGCAACCACTAATCAGTGGAGAATAACCAGGAAGTTGAATAAATCTCATAGAAGTTGTGAGTAAGAAGATATCCCACTTTCTATCCAGATGATTCCAGATTAGCCTGTTCGGACATAAGGCAATATCTTCATGATTCTTATCAAACCAGGATGAACCTTGATCTAAGAAGCTTTATTTGGAACCACTAATCAGTGGAGAATAACCAGGAAGTTGAATAAATCTCAAAGGAGTTGTGATTAAGAAGATATCCCACTTTCTATCGAGATGATTCCCGATTAGCCTGTTCGGACGTATGGCAATATCTTCATGATTCTTATCAAACCAGGATGAACTACGATCTAAGGAGCTTTATTTGGAACCACTAATCAGTGGAGAATAACAAGGAAGTTGAATAAATCTCATAGGAGTTGTGAGTAAGATGATATCCCACTTTCTATCCAGATGATTCCAGATTAGCCTGTTCAGACATATGGCAATATCTTCATGATTCTTATCAAACCAGGATGAACCACGATCTAAGAAGCATTATTTGGAACCAATAATCAGTGGAGAACAACCAGGAAGTTGAATAAATCTCATAACTGTTGTGAGCAAGAAGATATCCCACCTTCTATCCAGATGATTCTAGATTAGCCTGTTCGGACATATGCCATTATCTTCATGATTCATATCAAACCAGGATGAACCACGATCTAAGAAGCTTTATTTGGAACCACTAATCAGTGGAGAATAACCAGGAAGTTGAATAAATCTTATAAGTGTTGTGAGTAAGAAGATATCCCACCTTCTATCCAGATGATTCCAGATTAGCCTGTTCGGACATATGCCATTATCTTCATGATTCTTATCAAACCAGGATGAACCACGATCTAAGAAGCTTTATTTGGAACCGCTAATCAGTGGAGAATAACCAGGAAGTTAAATAAATCTCATAGGAGTTGTGAGGAAGAAGATATCCCACTTTCTATCCAGATGATTCCAGATTAACCTGTTCAGACATATGGCAATATCTTCATGATTCTTATCAAACCAGGATGAACCACGATCTAAGAAGCTTTATTTGGAATCAATAATCAGTGGAGAATAACCAGGATGTTGAATACATCTCATAAGTGTTGTGAGCAAGAAGATATCCCACCTTCTATCCAGATGATTCCAGATTAGCCTGTTCAGACATATGCCATTATTTTCATGATTCTTATCAAACCAGGATGAACCACGATCTAAGAAGCTTTATTAGGAACCACTAATCTGTTGAGAATAACTAGGAAGTTTTCATAGGAGTTGTGAGTAAGAAGATATCCCACGTTCTATCCAGATGATTCCAGATTAGCATGTTCGAACATATGCCATTATCTTCATGATTCTTATCAAACCAGATGAACCACGATATAAGATGCTTTATTTGGAACCACTAATCAGTGGAAAATAACCAGGAAGTTGAATAAATCTCATAACTGTTGTGAGTAAGAAGATATCACACCTTCTATTCAGATGATTCCAGTTTAGCATGTTCGGATATATGCCATTATCTTCATGATTCTTATCAAACCAGGATGAACCACAATCTAAGAAGCTTTATTTGGAGCCACTAATCAGTGGAGAATAACCAGGAAGTTGAATAAATCTCATAGGAGTTGTGAGTAAGAAGATATCACACTTTCTATCCAGATGATTCCAGATAAGCCTGTTCGGACATATGGCAATATCTTAATGATTCTTATCAAACCAGGATGAACCACGATCAAGAAGCTTTATTTGGAACCACTAATCAGTGGAGAATAACCAAGAAGTTGAATAAGTCTCATAATTGTTGTGAGTAAGAAGATATCCCACCTTCTATCCAGATGATTCCAGATTAGCCTGTTCAGACATATGGCAATATCTTCATGATTCTTATCAAACCAGGATGAACCACGATCTAAGAAACTTTAT
The DNA here is from genome assembly GCA_019706035.1 of Raphanus raphanistrum subsp. raphanistrum. NCBI lineage: Eukaryota > Viridiplantae > Streptophyta > Magnoliopsida > Brassicales > Brassicaceae > Raphanus > Raphanus raphanistrum. Next base: position 25,928 of record JACZFZ010000023.1, on the reverse strand, counting down.
TTGGAACCACTAATCAGTGGAGAATAAGCAGGAAGTTGAATAAATCTCATAAGTGTTGTGAGCAAGAAGATATCCCACCTTCTATCAAGATGATTCCAGATTAGCCTGTTCGGACATATGCCATTATCTTCATGATTCTTATCAAACCAAGATGAACCACAATCAAAGAAGCTTTATTTGGAACCACTAATCAGTGGAGAATAACCAGGAAGTTGAATAAATCTCATAGGATTTGTGAGTAAGAAGATATCCCACTTTCTATCCACATGATTCCAGATTAGCCTATTCGGACATATGGTAATATCTTCATGATTCTTATCAAACCAGGATGAACCAATATGTAAGAAGCTTGATTGGGAACCACTAATCAGTGGAGAATAACCAGGAAGTTGAATAAATGTCATAGGAGTTGTGAGTAAGAAGATATCCCACTTTCTATCCAGATGATTCCAGATTAGCCTTTTCGAACATATGCCATTATCTTCATGATTCTTATCAAATCAGGATGAACCAAGATCTAAGAAGCTTTATTTAGAACCACGAATCAGTGGAGAATTACAAGGAAGTTGAATAAATCTCTTAGGAGTTGTGAGAAAGATGATATCCCATTTTCTATCCAGATGATTCCAGATTAGCCTGTTCAGACATATGGCAATATCTTCATGATTCTTATCAAACCAGGATGAACCACGATCTAAGAAGCATTATTTGGAACCAATAATCAGTGGAGAACAACCAGGAAGTTGAATAAATCTCATAAGTGTTGTGAGCAAGAAGATATCCCACCTTCTATCCAGATGATTCCAGATTAGCCTATTCGGACATATGCCATTATCTTCATGATTCATATCAAACCAGGATGAACCACGATCTAAGAAGCTTTATTTGGAACCACTAATCAGTGGATAATAACCAGGAAGTTGAATAAATCTCATAACTGTTGTGAGTAAGAAGATATCCCACCTTCTATCCAGATGATTCCAGATTAGCATGTTCGGACATATGCCATTATCTTCATGATTCTTATTAAACCAGGATGAACCACGATCTAAGAAGCTTTATTTGGAACCATTAATCAGTGGAGAATAACCAGGAAGTTAAATAAATCTCATAGGAGTTGTGAGGAAGAAGATATCCCACTTTCTATCCAGATGATTCCAGATTAGCCTGTTCAGACATATGGCAATATCTTCATGATTCTTATCAAACCAGGATGAACCAAGATCTAAGAAGCTTTATTTGGAACCAATAATCAGATGAGAATAACCAGGAAGTTGAATACATCTCATAAGTGTTGTGAGCAAGAAGATATCCCACCTTCTATCCAGATGATTCCAGATTAGCCTGTTCGGACATATGCCATTATTTTCATGATTCTTATCAAACCAGGATGAACCACGATCTAAGAAGCTTTATTTGGAACCACTAATCAGTGGAGAATAACCAGGAAGCTTTCCTAGGAGTTGTGAGTAAGAAGATATCCCTCTTTCTATGCAGATGATTCCAGATTAGCCTGTTCGAACATATGCCATTATCTTCATGATTCTTATCAAACCAGATGAACCACGATCTTAGAAGCTTTATTTGGAACCACTAATCAGTGGAAAATAACCAGGAAGTTGAATAAATCTCATAACTGTTGTGAGTAAGAAGATATCCCACCTTCTATCCAGATGATTCCAGATTAGCCTATTCGGACATATGCCATTATCTTCATGATTCATATCAAACCAGGATGAACCACGATCTAAGAAGCTTTATTTGGAACCACTAATCAGTGGATAATAACCAGGAAGTTGAATAAATCTCATAACTGTTGTGAGTAAGAAGATATCCCACCTTCTATTCAGATGATTCCAGTTTAGCATGTTCGGACATATGCCATTATCTTCATGATTCTTATCAAACCAGGATGAACCACAATCTAAGAAGCTTTATTTGGAACCACTAATCAGTGGAGAATAACCAGGAAGTTGAATAAATCTCATAGGAGTTGTGAGTAAGAAGATATCCCACTTTCTATCCAGATGATTCCAGATTAGCCTGTTCAGACATATGGCAATATCTTCATGATTCTTATCAAACCAGGATGAACCACGATCTAAGAAACTTTATTTGGAACCACTAATCAGTGGAGAATAAGCAGGAAGTTGAATAAATCTCATAAGTGTTGTGAGCAAGAAGATATCCCACCTTCTATCAAGATGATTCCAGATTAGCCTGTTCGGACATATGCCATTATCTTCATGATTCTTATCAAACCAAGATGAACCACAATCAAAGAAGCTTTATTTGGAACCACTAATCAGTGGAGAATAACCAGGAAGTTGAATAAATCTCATAGGATTTGTGAGTAAGAATATATCCCACTTTCTATCCACATGATTCCAGATTAGCCTATTCGGACATATGGTAATATCTTCATGATTCTTATCAAACCAGGATGAACCAATATGTAAGAAGCTTTATTGGGAACCACTAATCAGTGGAGAATAACCAGGAAGTTGAATAAATGTCATAGGAGTTGTGAGTAAGAAGATATCCCACTTTCTATCCAGATGACTCCAGATTAGCCTGTTCGAACATATGCCATTATCTTCATGATTCTTATCAAATCAGGATGAACCACGATCTAAGAAGCTTTATTTAGAACCACTAATCAGTGGAGAATTACAAGGAAGTTGAATAAATCTCTTAGGAGTTGTGAGAAAGATGATATCCCATTTTCTATCCAGATGATTCCAGATTAGCCTGTTTAGACATATGGCAATATCTTCATGATTCTTATCAAACCAGGATGAACCACGATCTAAGAAGCATTATTTGGAACCAATAATCAGTGGAGAACAACCAGGAAGTTGAATAAATCTCATAAGTGTTGTGAGCAAGAAGATATCCCACCTTCTATCCAGATGATTCCAGATTAGCCTATTCGGACATATGCCATTATCTTCATGATTCATATCAAACCAGGATGAACCACGATCTAAGAAGCTTTATTTGGAACCACTAATCAGTGGATAATAACCAGAAAGTTGAATAAATCTCATAACTGTTGTGAGTAAGAAGATATCCCACCTTCTATCCAGATGATTCCAGATTAGCATGTTCGGACATATGCCATTATCTTCATGATTCTTATCAAACCAGGATGAACCACGATCTAAGAAGCTTTATTTGGAACCAATAATCAGTGGAGAATAACCAGAAAGTTAAATAAATCTCATAGGAGTTGTGAGGAAGAAGATATCCCACTTTCTATCCAGATGATTCCAGATTAGCCTGTTCAGACATATGGCAATATCTTCATGATTCTTATCAAACCAGGATGAACCACGATCTAAGAAGCTTTATTTGGAACCAATAATCAGATGAGAATAACCAGGAAGTTGAATACATCTCATAAGTGTTGTGAGCAAGAAGATATCCCACCTTCTATCCAGATGATTCCAGATTAGCATGTTCGGACATATGCCATTATTTTCATGATTCTTATCAAACCAGGATGAACCACGATCTAAGAAGCTTTATTTGGAACCACTAATCAGTGGAGAATAACCAGGACGTTTTCCTAGGAGTTGTGAGTAAGAAGATATCCCACTTTCTATGCAGATCCCACCTTCTATTCAGATGATTCCAGTTTAGCATGTTCGGACATATGCCATTATCTTCATGATTCTTATCAAACCAGGATGAACCACAATCTAAGAAGCTTTATTTGGAGCCACTAATCAGTGGAGAATAACCAGGAAGTTTTCCTAGGAGTTGTGAGTAAGAAGATATCCCACTTTCTATGCAGATGATTCCAGATTAGCCTGTTCGAACATATGCCATTATCTTCATGATTCTTATCAAACCAGATGAACCACGATCTTAGAAGCTTTATTTGGAACCACTAATCAGTGGAAAATAACCAGGAAGTTGAATAAATCTCATAACTGTTGTGAGTAAGAAGATATCCCACCTTCTATTCAGATGATTCCAGTTTAGCATGTTCAGACATATGCTATTATCTTCATGATTCTTATCAAACCAGGATGAACCACAATCTAAGAAGCTTTATTTGGAGCCACTAATCAGTGGAGAATAACCAGGAAGTTGAATAAATCTCATAGGAGTTGTGAGTAAGAAGATATCCCACTTTCTATCCAGATGATTCCAGATTAGCCTGTTCAGACATATGGCAATATCTTCATGATTCTTATCAAACCAGGATGAACCACGATCTAAGAAACTTTATTTGGAACCACTAATCAGTGGAGAATAAGCAGGAAGTTGAATAAATCTCATAAGTGTTGTGAGCAAGAAGATATCCCACCTTCTATCAAGATGATTCCAGATTAGCCTGTTCGGACATATGCCATTATCTTCATGATTCTTATCAAACCAAGATGAACCACAATCAAAGAAGCTTTATTTGGAACCACTAATCAGTGGAGAATAACCAGGAAGTTGAATAAATCTCATAGGATTTGTGAGTAAGAATATATCCCACTTTCTATCCACATGATTCCAGATTAGCCTATTCGGACATATGGTAATATCTTCATGATTCTTATCAAACCAGGATGAACCAACATGTAAGAAGCTTGATTGGGAACCACTAATCAGTGGAGAATAACCAGGAAGTTGAATAAATGTCATAGGAGTTGTGAGTAAGAAGATATCCCACTTTCTATCCAGATGACTCCAGATTAGCCTGTTCGAACATATGCCATTATCTTCATGATTCTTATCAAATCAGGATGAACCACGATCTAAGAAGCTTTATTTAGAACCACTAATAAGTGGAGAATTACAAAGGAAGTTGAATAAATCTCTTAGGAGTTGTGAGAAAGATGATATCCCATTTTCTATCCAGATGATTCCAGATTAGCCGGTTCAGACATATGGCAATATCTTCATGATTCTTATCAAACCAGGATGAACCACGATCTAAGAAGCATTATTTGGAACCAATAATCAGTGGAGAACAACCAGGAAGTTGAATAAATCTCATAAGTGTTGTGAGCAAGAAGATATCCCACCTTCTATCCAGATGATTCTAGATTAGCCTATTCGGACATAAGCCATTATCTTCATGATTCATATCAAATCAGGATGAACCACGATCTAAGAAGCTTTATTTAGAACCACTAATAAGTGGAGAATTACAAAGGAAGTTGAATAAATCTCTTAGGAGTTGTGAGAAAGATGATATCCCATTTTCTATCCAGATGATTCCAGATTAGCCGGTTCAGACATATGGCAATATCTTCATGATTCTTATCAAACCAGGATGAACCACGATCTAAGAAGCATTATTTGGAACCAATAATCAGTGGAGAACAACCAGGAAGTTGAATAAATCTCATAAGTGTTGTGAGCAAGAAGATATCCCACCTTCTATCCAGATGATTCTAGATTAGCCTATTCGGACATAAGCCATTATCTTCATGATTCATATCAAACCAGGATGAACCACGATCTAAGAAGCATTATTTGGAACCAATAATCAGTGGAGAATAACCAGGAAGTTAAATAAATCTCATAGGAGTGTGAGTAAGAAGATATCCCACTTTCTATCCAGATGATTCCAGATTAGCTTGTTCGGACATATGGCAATATCTTCATGATTCTTATCAAACCAGGATGAACCACGATCTAAGAAGCTTTATTTGGAACCACTAATCAATGGAGAATAACCAGGAAGTTGAATTAATCTCATAGGAGTTGTAAGTAAGAAGATATCCCAATTTCTATCCAGATGATTCCAGATTAGCCTGTTCGAACATATGCCATTATCTTCATGATTCTTATCAAACCAGGATGAACCACGATCTAAGAAGCTTTATTTGGAACCACTAATCAGTGGAGAATAACCAGGAAGTTAAATAAATCTCATAGGAGTTGTGAGGAAGAAGATATCCCACTTTCTATCCAGATGATTCCAGATTAGCCTGTTCAGACAAATGGTAATATCTTCATGATTCTTATCAAACCAGGATGAACCACGATCTAAGAAGCTTTATTTGGAACCAATAATCAGATGAGAATAACCAGGAAGTTGAATACATCTCATAAGTGTTGTGAGCAAGAAGATATCCCACCTTCTATCCAGATGATTCCAGATTAGCCTGTTCGGACATATGCCATTATTTTCATGATTCTTATCAAACCAGGATGAACCACGATCTAAGAAGCTTTATTTGGAACCACTAATCAGTGGAGAATAACCAGGAAGTTTTCCTAGGAGTTGTGAGTAAGAAGATATCCCACTTTCTATGCAGATGATTCCAGATTAGCCTGTTCGAACATATGCCATTATCTTCATGATTCTTATCAAACCAGATGAACCACGATCTTAGAAGCTTTATTTGGAACCACTAATCAGTGGAAAATAACCAGGAAGTTGAATAAATCTCATAACTGTTGTGAGTAAGAAGATATCCCACCTTCTATTCAGATGATTCCAGTTTAGCCTGTTCGGACATATGCCATTATCTTCATGATTCTTATCAAACCAGGATGAACCACGATCTAAGAATCTTTATTTGGAACCACTAATCAGTGGAGAATAACCAGGAAGTTGAATAAATCTCATAGGAGTTGTGAGTAAGAAGATATCACACTTTCTATCCAGATGATTCCAGATAAGCATGTTCGGACATATGGCAATATCTTAATGATTCTTATCAAACCAGGATGAACCACGATCAAGAAGCTTTATTTGGAACCACTAATCAGTGGAGAATAACCAAGAAGTTGAATAAGTCTCATAATTGTTGTGAGTAAGAAGATATCCCACCTTCTATCCAGATGATTCCAGATTAGCCTGTTCGGACATATGTCATTATCTTCATGATTCTTATCAAACCAGGATGAACCACGATCTAAGAAGCTTTATTTGGAACCACTATTCAGTGGAGAATAACCAGGACGTTAAATAAATCTCATAGGAGTTGTGAGGAAGAAGATATCCCACTTTCTATCCAGATGATTGCAGATTAACATGTTCGGACATATGGCAATATTTTCATGATTCTTATCAAACCAGGATGAACCACGATCTAAGAAGCTTTATTTGGAACCACTAATCAGTGGAGAATAACCAGGAAGTTGAATAAATCTCATAAGTGTTGTGAGCAAGAAGATATCCCACCTTCTATCCAGATGATTCCAGTTTAGCATGTTCGGACATATTCCATTATCTTCATGATTCTTATCAAACCAGGATAAACCACGATCTAAGAAGCTTTATTTGGAACCACTATTCAGTGGAGAATAACCTGGAAGTTAAATAAATCTCATAGGAGTTGTGAGTAAGAAGATATCCCACTTTCTATCCAGATGATTCCAGATTAGCTTGTTCGGACATATGGCAATATCTTCATGATTCTTATCCAACGAGGATGAACCACGATCTAAGAAGCTTTATTTGGAACCACTAATCAGTGGAGAATAACCAGGAAGTTGAATAAATCTCATAAGTGTTGTGAGCATGAAGATATCCCACCTTCTATCCAGATGATTCCAGATTAGCATGTTCGGACATATGCCATTATCTTCATGATTCTTATCAGACCAGGATGAACCACGATCTAAGAAACTTGATTTGGAACCACTAATCAGTGGAGAATAACCACGAAGTTGAATAAATCTCATAAGTGTTGTGAGCAAGAAGATATCCCACCTTCTATCCAGATGATTCCAGATTAGCCTGTTCGGACATATGTCATTATCTTCATGATTCTTATCAAACCAGGATGAACCACGATCTAAGAAACTTTATTTGGAACCCCTAATCAGTGGAGAATAACCAGGACGTTGAATAAATCTCATAAGTGTTGTGAGCAAGAAGATATCCCACCTTCTATCCAGATGATTCCAGATTAGCCTGTTCGGACATATGCCATTATCTTCATGATTCTTATCAAACCAGGATGAACCACGATCTAAGAAGCTTTATTTGGAACAACTAATCAGTGGAGAATAACCAGGAAGTTGAATAAATCTCATAGGAGTTGTGAGTAAGAAGATATTCCACTTTCTATCCAGATGATTCCAGATTAGCCTGTTCAGACATATGGCAATATCTTCATGGTTATTATCAAACCAGGATGAACCACGATCTAAGAAAATTTATTTGGAACCACTAATCAGTGGAGAATAACCAGGAAGTTGAATAAATCTCATAAGTGTTGTGAGCAAGAAGATATCCCACCTTCTATCCAGATGATTCCAGATTAGCCTGTTCGGACATATGTCATTATCTTCATGATTCTTATCAAACCAGGATGAACCACGATCTAAGAATCTTTATTTGGAACCACTAATCAGTGGAGAATAACCAGGAAGTTAAATAAATCTCATAGGAGTTGTGAGTAAGAAGATATCACACTTTCTATCCAGATGATTCCAGATAAGCATGTTCGGACATATGGCAATATCTTAATGATTCTTATCAAACCAGGATGAACCACGATCAAGAAGCTTTATTTGGAACCACTAATCAGTGGAGAATAACCAAGAAGTTGAATAAGTCTCATAATTGTTTTGAGTAAGAAGATATCCCACCTTCTATCCAGATGATTCCAGATTAGCCTGTTCGGACATATGCCATTATCTTCATGATTCTTATCAAACCAGGATGAACCACGATCTAAGAAGCTTTATTTGGAACCACTATTCAGTGGAGAATAACCAGGACGTTAAATAAATCTCATAGGAGTTGTGAGGAAGAAGATATCCCACTTTCTATCCAGATGATTGCAGATTAACATGTTCGGACATATGGCAATATTTTCATGATTCTTATCAAACCAGGATGAACCAAGATCTAAGAAGCTTTATTTGGAACCACTAATCAGTGGAGAATAACCAGGAAGTTGAATAAATCTCATAAGTGTTGTGAGCAAGAAGATATCCCACCTTCTATCCAGATGATTCCAGTTTAGCATGTTCGGACATATTCCATTATCTTCATGATTCTTATCAAACCAGGATAAACCACGATCTAAGAAGCTTTATTTGGAACCACTATTCAGTGGAGAATAACCTGGAAGTTAAATAAATCTCATAGGAGTTGTGAGTAAGAAGATATCCCACTTTCTATCCAGATGATTCCAGATTAGCTTGTTCGGACATATGGCAATATCTTCATGATTCTTATCCAACGAGGATGAACCACGATCTAAGAAGCTTTATTTGGAACCACTAATCAGTGGAGAATAACCAGGAAGTTGAATAAATCTCATAAGTGTTGTGAGCATGAAGATATCCCACCTTCTATCCAGATGATTCCAGATTAGCATGTTCGGACATATGCCATTATCTTCATGATTCTTATCAGACCAGGATGAACCACGATCTAAGAAACTTGATTTGGAACCACTAATCAGTGGAGAATAACCACGAAGTTGAATAAATCTCATAAGTGTTGTGAGCAAGAAGATATCCCACCTTCTATCCAGATGATTCCAGATTAGCCTGTTCGGACATATGTCATTATCTTCATGATTCTTATCAAACCAGGATGAACCACGATCTAAGAAACTTTATTTGGAACCCCTAATCAGTGGAGAATAACCAGGACGTTGAATAAATCTCATAAGTGTTGTGAGCAAGAAGATATCCCACCTTCTATCCAGATGATTCCAGATTAGCCTGTTCGGACATATGCCATTATCTTCATGATTCTTATCAAACCAGGATGAACCACGATCTAAGAAGCTTTATTTGGAACAACTAATCAGTGGAGAATAACCAGGAAGTTGAATAAATCTCATAGGAGTTGTGAGTAAGAAGATATTCCACTTTCTATCCAGATGATTCCAGATTAGCCTGTTCAGACATATGGCAATATCTTCATGGTTATTATCAAACCAGGATGAACCACGATCTAAGAAAATTTATTTGGAACCACTAATCAGTGGAGAATAACCAGGAAGTTGAATAAATCTCATAAGTGTTGTGAGCAAGAAGATATCCCACCTTCTATCCAGATGATTCCAGATTAGCCTGTTCGGACATATGTCATTATCTTCATGATTCTTATCAAACCAGGATGAACCACGATCTAAGAATCTTTATTTGGAACCACTAATCAGTGGAGAATAACCAGGAAGTTAAATAAATCTCATAGGAGTTGTGAGTAAGAAGATATCACACTTTCTATCCAGATGATTCCAGATAAGCATGTTCGGACATATGGCAATATCTTAATGATTCTTATCAAACCAGGATGAACCACGATCAAGAAGGTTTATTTGGAACCACTAATCAGTGGAGAATAACCAAGAAGTTGAATAAGTCTCATAATTGTTGTGAGTAAGAAGATATCCCACCTTCTATCCAGATGATTCCAGATTAGCCTGTTCGGACATATGCCATTATCTTCATGATTCTTATCAAACCAGGATGAACCACGATCTAAGAAGCTTTATTTGGAACCACTATTCAGTGGAGAATAACCAGGACGTTAAATAAATCTCATAGGAGTTGTGAGGAAGAAGATATCCCACTTTCTATCCAGATGATTGCAGATTAACATGTTCGGACATATGGCAATATTTTCATGATTCTTATCAAACCAGGATGAACCACGATCTAAAAAGCTTTATTTGGAACCACTAATCAGTGGAGAATAACCAGGAAGTTGAATAAATCTCATAAGTGTTGTGAGCAAGAAGATATCCCACCTTCTATCCAGATGATTCCAGTTTAGCATGTTCGGACATATTCCATTATCTTCATGATTCTTATCAAACCAGGATAAACCACGATCTAAGAAGCTTTATTTGGAACCACTATTCAGTGGAGAATAACCTGGAAGTTAAATAAATCTCATAGGAGTTGTGAGTAAGAAGATATCCCACTTTCTATCCACATGATTCCAGATTAGCCTGTTCGGACATATGGTAATATCTTCATGATTCTTATCAAACCAGGATAAACCACGATCTAAGAAGCTTTATTTGGAACCACTATTCAGTGGAGAATAACCTGGAAGTTAAATAAATCTCATAGGAGTTGTGAGTAAGAAGATATCCCACTTTCTATCCAGATGATTCCAGATTAGCTTGTTCGGACATATGGCAATGTCTTCATGATTCTTATCCAACGAGGATGAACCACGATCTAAGAAGCTTTATTTGGAACCACTAATCAGTGGAGAATAACCAGGAAGTTGAATAAATCTCATAAGTGTTGTGAGCATGAAGATATCCCACCTTCTATCCAGATGATTCCAGATTAGCATGTTCGGACATATGCCATTATCTTCATGATTCTTATCAAACCAGGATGAACCACGATCTAAGAAGCTTTATTTGGAACCACTAATCAGTGGAGAATAACCAGGAAGTTGAATAAATCTCATAAGTATTGTGAGCAAGATGATATCCCACCTTCTATCCAGATGATTCCAGTTTAGCATGTTCGGACATATTCCATTATCTTCATGATTCTTATCAAACCAGGATAAACCACCATCTAAGAAGCTTTATTTGGAACCACTATTCAGTGGAGAATAACCAGGAAGTTAAATAAATCTCATAGGAGTTGTGAGTAAGAAGATATCCCAGTTTCTATCCAGATGATTCCAGATTAGCTTGTTCGGACATATGGCAATATCTTCATGATTCTTATCAAACCAGGATGAACCACGATCTAAGAAGCTTTATTTGGAACCACTAATCAGTGGAGAATAACCAGGAAGTTGAATAAATCTCATAAGTGTTGTGAGCATGAAGATATCTCACCTTCTATCCAGATGATTCCAGATTAGCATGTTCGGACATATGCCATTATCTTCATGATTCTTATCAAACCAGGATGAACCACGATCTAAGAAACTTTATTTGGAACCCCTAATCAGTGGAGAATAACCAGGACGTTGAATAAATCTCATAAGTGTTGTGAGCAAGAAGATATCCCACCTTCTATCCAGATAATTCCAGATTAGCCTGTTCGGACATATGCCATTATCTTCATGATTCTTATCAAACCAGGATGAACCACGATCTAAGAAGCTTTATTTGGAACAACTAATCAGTGGAGAATAACCAGGAAGTTGAATAAATCTCATAGGAGTTGTGAGTAAGAAGATATTCCACTTTCTATCCAGATGATTCCAGATTAGCCTGTTCAAACATATGGCAATATCTTCATGGTTATTATCAAACCAGGATGAACCACGATCTAAGAAAATTTATTTGGAACCACTAATCAGTGGAGAATAACCAGGAAGTTGAATAAATCTCATAAGTGTTGTGAGCAAGAAGATATCCCACCTTCTATCCAGATGATTCCAGATTAGCCTGTTCGGACATATGTCATTATCTTCATGATTCTTATCAAACCAGGATGAACCACGATCTAAGAATCTTTATTTGGAACCACTAATCAGTGGAGAATAACCAGGAAGTTAAATAAATCTCATAGGAGTTGTGAGTAAGAAGATATCACACTTTCTATCCAGATGATTCCAGATAAGCATGTTCGGACATATGGCAATATCTTAATGATTCTTATCAAACCAGGATGAACCACGATCAAGAAGCTTTATTTGGAACCACTAATCAGTGGAGAATAACCAAGAAGTTGAATAAGTCTCATAATTGTTGTGAGTAAGAAGATATCCCACCTTCTATCCAGATGATTCCAGATTAGCCTGTTCGGACATATGCCATTATCTTCATGATTCTTATCAAACCAGGATGAACCACGATCTAAGAAGCTTTATTTGGAACCACTATTCAGTGGAGAATAACCAGGACGTTAAATAAATCTCATAGAAGTTGTGAGGAAGAAGATATCCCACTTTCTATCCAGATGATTGCAGATTAACATGTTCGGACATATGGCAATATTTTCATGATTCTTATCAAACCAGGATGAACCACGATCTAAGAAGCTTTATTTGGAACCACTAATCAGTGGAGAATAACCAGGAAGTTGAATAAATCTCATAAGTGTTGTGAGCAAGAAGATATCCCACCTTCTATCCAGATGATTCCAGTTTAGCATGTTCGGACATATTCCATTATCTTCATGATTCTTATCAAACCAGGATAAACCACGATCTAAGAAGCTTTATTTGGAACCACTATTCAGTGGAGAATAACCTGGAAGTTAAATAAATCTCATAGGAGTTGTGAGTAAGAAGATATCCCACTTTCTATCCAAATGATTCCAGATTAGCCTGTTCGGACATATGGTAATATCTTCATGATTCTTATCAAACCAGGATAAACCACGATCTAAGAAGCTTTATTTGGAACCACTATTCAGTGGAGAATAACCTGGAAGTTAAATAAATCTCATAGGAGTTGTGAGTAAGAAGATATCCCACTTTCTATCCAGATGATTCCAGATTAGCTTGTTCGGACATATGGCAATGTCTTCATGATTCTTATCCAACGAGGATGAACCACGATCTAAGAAGCTTTATTTGGAACCACTAATCAGTGGAGAATAACCAGGAAGTTGAATAAATCTCATAAGTGTTGTGAGCATGAAGATATCCCACCTTCTATCCAGATGATTCCAGATTAGCATGTTCAGACATATGCCATTATCTTCATGATTCTTATCAGACCAGGATGAACCACGATCTAAGAAGCTTTATTTGGAACCACTAATCAGTGGAGAATAACCAGGAACTTGAATAAATCTCATAAGTGTTGTGAGCATGAAGATATCCCACCTTCTATCCAGATGATTCCAGATTAGCATGTTCGGACATATGCCATTATCTTCATGATTCTTATCAGACCAGGATGAACCACGATCTAAGAAACTTGATTTGTAATCACTAATCAGTGGAGAATAACCACGAAGTTGAATAAATCTCATAAGTGTTGTGAGCAAGAAGATATCCCACCTTCTATCCAGATGATTCCAGATTAGCATGTTCGGACATATGTCATTATCTTCATGATTCTTATCAAACCAGGATGAACCACGATCTAAGAAGCTTTATTTGGAACCACTAATCAGTGGAGAATAACCAGGAAGTTGAATAAATCTCATAAGTGTTGTGAGCATGAAGATATCCCACCTTCTATCCAGATGATTCCAGATTAGCATGTTCGGACATATGCCATTATCTTCATGATTCTTATCAGACCATGATGAACCACGATCTAAGAAACTTGATTTGTAACCACTAATCAGTGGAGAATAACCACGAAGTTGAATAAATCTCATAAGTGTTGTGAGCAAGAAGATATCCCACCTTCTATCCAGATGATTCCAGATTAGCATGTTCGGACATATGCCATTATCTTCATGATTCTTATCAAACCAGGATGAACCACGATCTAAGAAGCTTTATTTGGAACCACTATTCAGTGGAGAATAACCAGGACGTTAAATAAATCTCATAGGAGTTGTGAGGAAGAAGATATCCCACTTTCTATCCAGATGATTGCAGATTAACATGTTCGGACATATGGCAATATTTTCATGATTCTTATCAAACCAAGATGAACCACGATCTAAGAAGCTTTATATGGAACCACTAATCAGTGGAGAATAACCAGGAAGTTGAATAAATCTCATAAGTGTTGTGAGCAAGAAGATATCCCACCTTCTATCCAGATGATTCCAGTTTAGCATGTTCGGACATATTCCATTATCTTCATGATTCTTATCAAACCAGGATAATTCACGATCTAAGAAGCTTTATTTGGAACCACTATTCAGTGGAGAATAACCTGGAAGTTAAATAAATCTCATAGGAGTTGTGAGTAAGAAGATATCCCACTGTCTATCCAGATGATTCCAGATTAGCTTGTTCGGACATATGGCAATATCTTCATGATTCTTATCCAACCAGGATGAACCACGATCTAAGAAGCTTTATTTGGAACCACTAATCAGTGGAGAATAACCAGGAAGTTGAATAAATCTCATAAGTGTTGTGAGCAAGAAGATATCCCACCTTCTATCCAGATGATTCCAGTTTAGCATGTTCGGACATATTCCATTATCTTCATGATTCTTATCAAACCAGGATAAACCACGATCTAAGAAGCTTTATTTGGAACCACTATTCAGTGGAGAATAACCTGGAAGTTAAATAAATCTCATAGGAGTTGTGAGTAAGAAGATATCCCACTTTCTATCCAGATTATTCCAGATTAGCTTGTTCGGACATATGGCAATATCTTCATGATTCTTATCCAACCAGGATGAACCACGATTTAAGAAGCTTTATTTGGAACCACTAATCAGTGGAGAATAACCAGGAAGTTGAATAAATCTCATAAGTGTTGTGAGCATGAAGATATACCACCTTCTATCCAGATGATTCCAGATTAGCATGTTCGGACATATGCCATTATCTTCATGATTCTTATCAGACCAGGATGAACCACGATCTAAGAAACTTGATTTGGAACCACTAATCAGTGGAGAATAACCAAGAAGTTGAATAAATCTCATAAGTGTTGTGAGCAAGAAGATATCCCACCTTCTATCCAGATGATTCCAGATTAGCATGTTCGGACATATGCCATTATCTTCATGATTCTTATCAAACCAGGATGAACCACGATCTAAGAAGCTTTATTTGGAACCACTAATCAGTGGAGAATTACCAGGAAGTTGAATAAATCTCATAAGTATTGTGAGTAAGAAGATATCCCAATTTCTATCCAGATGATTTCAGATTAGCCTATTCGAACATATGCCATTATCTTCATGATTCTTATCAAACTAGGATGAACCACGATCTACTAAGCTTTATTTGGAACCACTATTCAGTGGAGAATAACCAGGAAGTTAAATAAATCTCATAGGAGTTGTGAGTAAGAAGATATCCCACTTTCTATCTAGATGATTCTAGATTAGCCTGTTCGGACATATTGCAATATCTTCATGATTCTTATCAAACCAGGATGAACCTTGATCTAAGAAGCTTTATTTGGAACCACTAATCAGTGGAGAATAACCAGGAAGTTGAATAAATCTCATTACTGTTGTGAGTAAGATGATATCCCACCTTCTATCAAGATGATTCCAGATTAGCATGTTCGGACATATGCCATTATCTTCATGATTCTTATCAAATCAGAATGAACCAATATATAAGACGCTTGATTGGGAACCACTAATCAGGGGAGAATAACCAGGAAGTTGAATCAATCTAATAGGAATTGTGAGTTAGAAGATATTTCACTTTCTATCCAGATGATTTCAGATTGGCCTGTTCGAACATATCCCATTATCTTCATGATTCTTATCAAACCAGGATGAACCACGATCTAAGAAGCTTTATTTGGAACCACTATTCAGTGGAGGATAACCAGGAAGTTAAATGAATCTCATAGGAGTTGTGAGTAAGAAGATATCCCACTCTCTATCCATTTGATTCCAGATTAGCCTGTTCGGACATATGGCAATATCTTCATGATTCTTATCAAACCAGGATGAACAACGATCTAAGAAGCTTTATTTGGAACAACTAATCAGGGGACAATAACTAGGAAGTTGAATAAATCTCATAAGTGTTGTGAGCAAGAAGATATCCCACCTTATATCCAGATGATTCTAGATTAGCCTGTTCGGACATATGCCATTATCTTCATGATTCTTATCAAACCAGGATGAAGCACGATCTAAGAAGCTTTATTTGGAACAACTAATCAGTGGAGAATAACTAGGAAGTTGAATAAATCTCATAGGAGTTGTGAGTAAGAAGATATTCAACTTTCTATCCAGATGATTTCGGATTAGCATGTTCAGACATATGGCAATATCTTCATGGTTATTATCAAACCAGGATGAACCACGATCTAAGAAACTTTATTTGGAACCACTAATCAGTGGAGAATAACCAGGAAGTTGAATAAATCTCATAAATGTTGTGAGCAAGAAGATATCCCACCTTCTATCCAGATGATTCCAGATTAGCCTATTCGGACATATGCCATTATCTTCATGATTCATATCAAACCAGGATGAACCACGATCTAAGAAGCTTTATTTGGAACCACTAATCAGTGGATAATAACCAGGAAGTTGAATAAATCTCATAACTGTTGTGAGTAAGAAGATATCCCACCTTCTATCCAGATGATTCCAGATTAGCCTGTTCGGACATATGCCATTATCTTCATGATTCTTATCAAACCAGGATGAACCACGATCTAAGAAGCTTTATTTGGAACCACTAATCAGTGGAGAATAACCAGGAAGTTAAATAAATCTCATAAGAGTTGTGAGGAAGAAGATATCCCACTTTCTATCCAGATGATTCCAGATTAGCCTGTTCAGACATATGGCAATATCTTCATGATTCTTATCAAACCAGGATGAACCACGATCTAAGAAGCTTTATTTGGAACCAATAATCAGATGAGAATAACCAGGAAGTTGAATACATCTCATAAGTGTTGTGAGCAAGAAGATATCCCACCTTCTATCCAGATGATTCCAGATTAGCCTGTTCGGACATATGTCATTATTTTCATGATTCTTATCAAACCAGGATGAACCACGATCTAAGAAGCTTTATTTGGAACCACTAATCAGTGGAGAATAACCAGGAAGTTTTCCTAGGAGTTGTGAGTAAGAAGATATCCCACTTTCTATGCAGATGATTCCAGATTAGCCTGTTCGAACATATGCCATTATCTTCATGATTCTTATCAAACCAGATGAACCACGATCTTAGAAGCTTTATTTGGAACCACTAATCAGTGGAAAATAACCAGGAAGTTGAATAAATCTCATAACTGTTGTGAGTAAGAAGATATCCCACCTTCTATTCAGATGATTCCAGTTTAGCCTGTTCGGACATATGCCATTATCTTCATGATTCTTATCAAACCAGGATGAACCACAATCTAAGAAGCTTTATTTGCAACCACTAATCAGTGGAGAATAACCAGGAAGTTGAATAAATCTCATAGGAGTTGTGAGTAAGAAGATATCCCACTTTCTATCCAGATGATTCCAGATTAGCCTGTTCAGACATATGGCAATATCTTCATGATTCTTATCAAACCAGGATGAACCACAATCTAAGAAACTTTATTTAGAACCACTAATAAGTGGAGAATAAGCAGGAAGTTGAATAAATCTCATAGGAGTTGTGAGTAAGAAGGTATCCCACTTTCTATCCAGATGATTCCAGATTGGCTTGTTCGAACATTTGCCATTATCTTCATGATTCTTATCAAACCAGGATGAACCACGATCTAAGAAGCTTTATTTGGAACCACTATTCAGTGGAGAATAACCAGGAAGTTAAATAAATCTCATAGGAGTTGTGAGTAAGAAGATATACCACTTTGTATCCAGATGATTCCAGATTAGCATGTTCAGACATATGGCAATATCTTCATGATTCTTATCAAACCAGGATGAACCACAATCTAAGAAGCTTTATTTGGAACCACTAATCAGCGGACAATAACCAGGAAGTTGAATAAATCACATAAGTGTTGTGAGCAAGAAGATATCCCACATTCTATCCAGATGATTCCAGATTAGCCTGTTCGGACATATGCCATTATCTTCATGATTCTTATCAAACCAGGATGAACCACGATCTAAGAAGTTTTATTTGGAACCACTAATCAGTGGAGAATAACCAGGAAGTTGAATAAATCTTATAACTGTTGTGAGTAAGAAGATATCCCACCTTCTATCCAGATGATTCCAGATTAGCATGTTCGGACATATGCCATTATCTTCATGATTCTTATCAAACCAGGATGAACCACGATCTAAGAATCTTTATTTGGAACCACTAATCAGTGGAGAATAACCAGGAAGTTGAATAAATCTCATAAGTGTTGTGAGCAAGAAGATATCCCACCTTCTATCCATATGATTCCATATTAGCATGTTCAGACATATGCCATTATCTTCATGATTCTTATCAAACCAGGATGAACCACGATCTAAGAAGCTTTATTTGGAATCACTAATGAGTGGAGAATAACCAGGAAGTTGAATAAATCTCATAGGAGTTGTGAGTAAGAAGATATCCCACTTTCTATTCGATGATTCCAGATTAGCCTGTTCGGACATATGGCAATATCTTCATGATTCTTATCAAACCAGGATGAACCTTGATCTAAGAAGCTTTATTTGGAACCACTAATCAGTGGAGAATAACCAGGAAGTTGAATAAATCTCATCAGTGTTGTGAGCAAGAAGATATCCCACCTTCTATACAGATGATTCCAGATTAGTCTGTTCGGACGTATGGCAATATCTTCATGATTCTTATCAAACCAGGATGAACCACGATCTAAGAAGCTTTATTTGGAACCACTAATCAGTGGAGAATAACCAGGAAGTTGAATAAATCTCATAAGTGTTGTGAGCAAGATGATATCCCACCTTCTATCCAGATGATTCCAGTTTAGCATGTTCGGACATATGCCATTATCTTCATGATTCTTATCAAACCAGGATGAACCACGATCTAAGAAGCTTTATTTGGAATCACTAATGAGTGGAGAATAACCAGGAAGTTGAATAAATCTCATAGGAGTTGTGATTAAGAAGATATCCCACTTTCTATCCAGATGATTCCAGATTAGCCTGTTCGGACGTATGGCAATATCTTCATGATTCTTATCAAACCAGGATGAACCACGATATAAGGAGCTTTATTTGGAACCACTAATCAGTGGAGAATAACCAGGAGGTTCAATAAATCTCATCAGTGTTGTGAGCAAGAAGATATCCCACCTTCTATACAGATGATTCCAGATTAGTCTGTTCGGACGTATGGCAATATCTTCATGATTCTTATCAAACCAGGATGAACCACGATCTAAGAAGCTTTATTTGGAACCACTAATCAGTGGAGAATAACCAGGAAGTTGAATAAATCTCATAAGTGTTGTGAGCAAGATGATATCCCACCTTCTATCCAGATGATTCCAGTTTAGCATGTTCGGACATATTCCATTATCTTCATGATTCTTATCAAACCAGGATAAACCACCATCTAAGAAGCTTTATTTGGAACCACTATTCAGTGGAGAATAACCAGGAAGTTAAATAAATCTCATAGGAGTTGTGAGTAAGAAGATATCCCACTTTCTATCCAGATGATTCCAGATTAGCTTGTTCGGACATATGGCAATATCTTCATGATTCTTATCAAACCAGGATGAACCACGATCTAAGAAGCTTTATTTGGAACCACTAATCAGTGGAGAATAACCAGGAAGTTGAATAAATCTCATAAGTGTTGTGAGCATGAAGATATCTCACATTCTATCCAGATGATTCCAGATTAGCATGTTCGGACATATGCCATTATCTTCATGATTCTTATCAAACCAGGATGAACCACGATCTAAGAAACTTTATTTGGAACCCCTAATCAGTGGAGAATAACCAGGAAGTTGAATAAATCTCATAAGTGTTGTGAGCAAGAAGATATCCCACCTTCTATCCAGATGATTCCAGATTAGCCTGTTCGGACATATGCCATTATCTTCATGATTCTTATCAAACCAGGATGAACCACAATCTAAGAAGCTTTATTTGGAACAACTAATCAGTGGAGAATAACCAGGAAGTTGAATAAATCTCATAGGAGTTGTGAGTAAGAAGATATTCCACTTTCTAACCAGATGATTCCAGATTAGCCTGTTCAGACATATGGCAATATCTTCATGGTTATTATCAAACCAGGATGAACCACGATCTAAGAAAATTTATTTGGAACCACTAATCAGTGGAGAATAACCAGGAAGTTAAATAAATCTCATAAGTGTTGTGAGCAAGAAGATATCCCACCTTCTATCCAGATGATTCCAGATAAGCATGTTCGGACATATGGCAATATCTTAATGATTCTTATCAAACCACGATGAACCACGATCAAGGAGCTTTATTTGGAACCACTAATCAGTGGAGAATAACCAAGAAGTTGAATAAGTCTCATAATTGTTGTGAGTAAGAAGATATCCCACCTTCTATCCAGATGATTCCAGATTAGCATGTTCGGACATATTCCATTATCTTCATGATTCTTATCAAACCAGGATGAACCACGATCTAAGAAGCTTTATTTGGAACCACTATTCAGTGGAGAATAACCAGGACGTTAAATAAATCTCATAGGAGTTGTGAGGAAGAAGATATCCCACTTTCTATCCAGATGATTGCAGATTAACATGTTCGGACATATGGCAATATTTTCATCATTCTTATCAAACCAGGATGAACCACGATCTAAGAAGCTTTATTTGGAACCACTAATCAGTGGAGAATAACCAGGAAGTTGAATAAATCTCATAAGTGTTGTGAGCAAGAAGATATCCCACCTTCTATCCAGATGATTCCAGTTTAGCATGTTCGGACATATTCCATTATCTTCATGATTCTTATCAAACCAGGATAAACCACGATCTAAGAAGCTTTATTTGGAACCACTATTCAGTGGAGAATAACCTGGAAGTTAAATAAATCTCATAGGAGTTGTGAGTAAGAAGATATCCCACTTTCTATCCAGATGATTCCAGATTAGCTTGTTCGGACATATGGCAATATCTTCATGATTCTTATCCAACGAGGATGAACCACGATCTAAGAAGCTTTATTTGGAACCACTAATCAGTGGAGAATAACCAGGAAGTTGAATAAATCTCATAAGTGTTGTGAGCATGAAGATATCCCACCTTCTATCCAGATGATTCCAGATTAGCATGTTCGGACATATGCCATTATCTTCATGATTCTTATCAGACCAGGATGAACCACGATCTAAGAAACTTGATTTGGAACCACTAATCAGTGGAGAATAACCACGAAGTTGAATAAATCTCATAAGTGTTGTGAGCAAGAAGATATCCCACCTTCTATCCAGATGATTCCAGATTAGCATGTTCGGACATATGCCATTATCTTCATGATTCTTATCAAACCAGGATGAACCACGATCTAAGAAGCTTTATTTGGAACCACTAATCAGTGGAGAATAACCAGGAAGTTGAATAAATCTCATAAGTGTTGTGAGCAAGATGATATCCCACCTTCTATCCAGATGATTCCAGTTTAGCATGTTCGGACATATTCCATTATCTTCATGATTCTTATCAAACCAGGATAAACCACCATCTAAGAAGCTTTATTTGGAACCACTATTCAGTGGAGAATAACCAGGAAGTTAAATAAATCTCATAGGAGTTGTGAGTAAGAAGATATCCCACTTTCTATCCAGATGATTCCAGATTAGCTTGTTTGGACATATGGCAATATCTTCATGATTCTTATCAAACCAGGATGAACCACGATCTAAGAAGCTTTATTTGGAACCACTAATCAGTGGAGAATAACCAGGAAGTTGAATAAATCTCATAAGTGTTGTGAGCATGAAGATATCTCACCTTCTATCCAGATGATTCCAGATTAGCATGTTCGGACATATGCCATTATCTTCATGATTCTTATCAAACCAGGATGAACCACGATCTAAGAAACTTTATTTGGAACCCCTAATCAGTGGAGAATAACCAGGAAGTTGAATAAATCTCATAAGTGTTGTGAGCAAGAAGATATCCCACCTTCTATCCAGATGATTCCAGATTAGCCTGTTCGGACATATGCCATTATCTTCATGATTCTTAACAAACCAGGATGAACCACGATCTAAGAAGCTTTATTTGGAACAACTAATCAGTGGAGAATAACCAGGAAGTTGAATAAATCTCATAGGAGTTGTGAGTAAGAAGATATTCCACTTTCTATCCAGATGATTCCAGATTAGCCTGTTCAGACATATGGCAATATCTTCATGGTTATTATCAAACCAGGATGAACCACGATCTAAGAAAATTTATTTGGAACCACTAATCAGTGGAGAATAACCAGGAAGTTGAATAAATCTCATAAGTGTTGTGAGCAAGAAGATATCCCACCTTCTATCCAGATGATTCCAGATTAGCCTGTTCGGACATATGTCATTATCTTCATGATTCTTATCAAACCAGGATGAACCACGATCTAAGAATCTTTATTTGGAACCACTAATCAGTGGAGAATAACCAGGAAGTTAAATAAATCTCATAGGAGTTGTGAGTAAGAAGATATAACACTTTCTATCCAGATGATTCCAGATAAGCCTGTTCGGACATATGGCAATATCTTAATGATTCTTATCAAACCAGGATGAACCACGATCAAGAAGCTTTATTTGGAACCACTAATCAGTGGAGAATAACCAAGAAGTTGAATAAGTCTCATAATTGTTGTGAGTAAGAAGATATCCCACCTTCTATCCAGATGATTCCAGATTAGCCTGTTCGGACATATGCCATTATCTTCATGATTCTTATCAAACCAGGATGAACCACGATCTAAGAAGCTTTATTTGGAACCACTATTCAGTGGAGAATAACCAGGACGTTAAATAAATCTCATAGGAGTTGTGAAGAAGAAGATATCCCACTTTCTATCCAGATGATTGCAGATTAACATGTTCGGACATATGGCAATATTTTCATGATTCTTATCAAACCAGGATGAACCACGATCTAAGAAGCTTTATTTGGAACCACTAATCAGTGGAGAATAACCAGGAAGTTGAATAAATCTCATAAGTGTTCTGAGCAAGAAGATATCCCACCTTCTATCCAGATGATTCCAGTTTAGCATGTTCGGACATATTCCATTATCTTCATGATTCTTATCAAACCAGGATAAACCACGATCTAAGAAGCTTTATTTGGAACCACTATTCAGTGGAGAATAACCTGGAAGTTAAATAAATCTCATAGGAGTTGTGAGTAAGAAGATATCCCACTTTCTATCCAGATGATTCCAGATTAGCTTGTTCGGACATATGGCAATATCTTCATGATTCTTATCCAACCAGGATGAACCACGATCTAAGAAGCTTTATTTGGAACCACTAATCAGTGGAGAATAACCAGGAAGTTGAATAAATCTCATAAGTGTTGTGAGCAAGAAGATATCCCACCTTCTATCCAGATGATTCCAGTTTAGCATGTTCGGACATATTCCATTATCTTCATGATTCTTATCAAACCAGGATAAACCACGATCTAAGAAGCTTTATTTGGAACCACTATTCAGTGGAGAATAACCTGGAAGTTAAATAAATCTCATAGGAGTTGTGAGTAAGAAGATATCCCACTTTCTATCCAGATGATTCCAGATTAGCTTGTTCGGACATATGGCAATATCTTCATGATTCTTATCCAACAAGGATGAACCACGATCTAAGAAGCTTTATTTGGAACCACTAATCAGTGGAGAATAACCAGGAAGTTGAATAAATCTCATAAGTGTTGTGAGCATGAAGATATCCCACCTTCTATCCAGATGATTCCAGATTAGCATGTTCGGACATATGCCATTATCTTCATGATTCTTATCAGACCAGGATGAACCACGATCTAAGAAACTTGATTTGGAACCACTAATCAGTGGAGAATAACCACGAAGTTGAATAAATCTCATAAGTGTTGTGAGCAAGAAGATATCCCACCTTCTATCCAGATGATTCCAGATTAGCATGTTCGGACATATGCCATTATCTTCATGATTCTTATCAAACCAGGATGAACCACGATCTAAGAAGCTTTATTTGGAACCACTAATCAGTGGAGAATTACCAGGAAGTAGAATAAATCTCATAAGTGTTGTGAGCATGAAGATATCCCACCTTCTATCCAGATGATTCCAGATTAGCATGTTCGGACATATGCCATTATCTTCATGATTCTTATCAAACCAGGATGAACCACGATCTAAGAAGCTTTATTTGGAACCACTAATCAATGGAGAATAACCAGGAAGTTGAATAAATCTCATAGGAGTTGTGAGTAAGAAGATATCCCAATTTCTATCCAGATGATTCCAGATTAGCCTATTCGAACATATGCCATTATCTTCATGATTCTTATGAAACCAGGATGAACCACGATCTACTAAGCTTTATTTGGAACCACTATTCAGTGGAGAATAACCAGGAAGTTAAATAAATCTCATAGGAGTTGTGAGTAAGAAGATATCCCACTTTCTATCTAGATGATTCTAGATTAGCCTGTTCGGACATATTGCAATATCTTCATGATTCTTATCAAACCAGGATGAACCTTGATCTAAGAAGCTTTATTTGGAACCACTAATCAGTGGAGAATAACCAGGAAGTTGAATAAATCTCATTACTGTTGTGAGTAAGATGATATCCCACCTTCTATCAAGATGATTCCAGATTAGCATGTTCGGACATATGCCATTATCTTCATGATTCTTATCAAACCAGAATGAACCAATATATAAGACGCTTGATTGGGAACCACTAATCAGTGGAGAATAACCAGGAAGTTGAATCAATCTAATAGGAATTGTGAGTTAGAAGATATTTCACTTTCTATCCAGATGATTTCAGATTGGCCTGTTCGAACATATGCCATTATCTTCATGATTCTTATCAAACCAGGATGAACCACGATCTAAGAAGCTTTATTTGGAACCACTATTCAGTGGAGGATAACCAGGAAGTTAAATGAGTCTCATAGGAGTTGTGAGTAAGAAGATATCCCACTCTCTATCCATTTGATTCCAGATTAGCCTGTTCGGACATATGGCAATATCTTCATGATTCTTATCAAACCAGGATGAACAACG
The DNA here is from genome assembly GCA_019706035.1 of Raphanus raphanistrum subsp. raphanistrum. Taxonomy (NCBI): domain Eukaryota; kingdom Viridiplantae; phylum Streptophyta; class Magnoliopsida; order Brassicales; family Brassicaceae; genus Raphanus; species Raphanus raphanistrum. Next base: position 311 of record JACZFZ010000023.1, on the reverse strand, counting down.
ATCTAAGAAGCTTTATTTGGAACAACTAATCAGGGTACAATAACTAGGAAGTTGAATAAATCTCATAAGTGTTGTGAGCAAGAAGATATCCCACCTTATATCCAGATGATTCTAGATTAGCCTGTTCGGACATATGCCATTATCTTCATGATTCTTATCAAACCAGGATGAAGCACGATCTAAGAAGCTTTATTTGGAACAACTAATCAGTGGAGAATAACTAGGAAGTTGAATAAATCTCATAGGAGTTGTGAGTAAGAAGATATTCCACTTTCTATCCAGATGATTCTAGATTAGCCTGTTCAGACATA